>JAQIWH010007914.1:0-10839 GCA_034695005.1 Cryptops parisi | reverse complement strand
GGGATTTTAGTTTCCCTTTCTTTTTAGTTTTGACCTTCTTGAGCTCGGGACGAGATGAGCGAGGGACAAGAGCATTTCCCGAGGGCTATTAACTCGTGCTCGGTGCCAGATATGTTGACGGAGTCTAGGCACGATCCATCAGACGACTCTGGCTCAGGAGCACGTTTTGTGCCATGATGGCGAGGAGGAGAAAGAGGCAGGGGTGGCACGAAACGTGGAAGGAAGCAGGACAGGAGCTGGGCAACTTAGTCCTGGCGAGAGAAGAAGCGGATGAGGGAGATAAGACAGTGGGAGAGGGGAGGGGAATTGAGCACCAGTGATAGTGTGATGGGGGTAGTCTGAGTAGACTGAGTACTGGTTTACGTAGCGGTCAAACGAGTACAAGGAGGGAATGCTGCTGAAGTGAAATGAGCTGCTGCAACTGATGCATATGAGGGGGTAGCACAAAAGGCATAATAAGAACAAGCTTCAGGAAAAGTGAGGTTATGAGTTACTTTAATTTGCTTTTTCATCTTGGAAGCGGGGGCAAGCGAAGACCAAGCAGAGTGTTGTCCTGAATAGTTTGTGCAGCTTGGAGAACAGGAGCATTTAACAGGACCATGGTCTGAGAGACCACAGGTCTTAGGCAAAGAGCAACGAAGTTGCCAGTGACCGAAAAGTTTAACTATGCCACTTTCACCGATTGGGGAAGAAAGGAGGTGGAAAAAGTAAGAACAAAGCTTCCCGTTGCTTCTCGTTCAGTGTCTTTTTTCTGGTGAGACGATGAAGATCGACGACATGTTAGGACTCAAGGAGTAGGGAGATCTGAGGGGATTGGGAATAAAGTTCAAGTCTTTAGAACGTGGATTCACAGCACTAACCCAATTGAACAGTGAACTTTGATGTTTTAAAACAAAAAGTCTCATCATCCTTCCTGTACATTATAATTAATAAAGTCTGAGGGCCAAATGACAACCTGAAGAGAATATCCATATTTCACTTATGACTTTCCTCATTTTTGATGAATTGCCTATACCCCACCCTCTGTTGTGCCATTTACGTCATTTAATGAACTCTCGAACTTTACGACGCTTTGTTGGACACTCTCAGTGCAACTCTTCGGTCATCTAAGGTCATAGGAGAAGAGCTCCAACACTGAATCCCTTGTGCCCCTCAACTATGCAGTCAAGTGCCTTATGGGCAAAGGCCGCGAGGGCAGGTTTTCTCGGGGCACTCCAGTTTCCTCCTGCTTTATAAAACCCTGTTCCATGTTTATCATCCTCATCTCATCGTCATTTCTGATTTAAATAAAGTCTGAGGACCAAATGACATAGCTATAAAAGCCAGTCGGTGCCCTCGTTAAACCCCAAGTACCTATGGGCAAAGGAGGTGACTTGAAAGACAAGTGCTTCTCCCTTTTACCCTCTTGTCACAAGACTGACCGTGACATCATGGGAGGGAATAAAACCAAACTGGGAGAGAACGACCAGGTTCTTGAGTATAATCTTGTGAGACACGGTGGAAAGTGGACCTACATCTTTGACAGGGCTTGTCTTTGGCGCATGTCATGCCCCATACCCCACGATTCGGCAGGAAAAAGAGTTTGTGTGTGGGGGTGTAAAAGGCTTGGAGGACAGTAAATCCTTGTTGAATTGTTTTTTATTTTACCACGTCTCTCTCTCCTAATCTCTTTAGTTTTGTTTTAGTGCCCAGTGTCTACCTTCATTTTGAATAAAGTTCATTGTTGTAATAATTAATAAAAGTATTTTCTCATTTATGTACTGTTTTTCCATTTTTTATTTTACCAATCTTGTGGAGCTGCTTTTGCATGTAAATAAAAGTACCTAGACAACCACCAATCATCAAAGAACAGGAAGTTATCACAACAAGCCTGTATGGCCAGTCAGTCTCTTCGTTATTAACCAAATACCTACCTGTACTGTTTAGAGATGAACAAACTATCACTGTTATACTAGATTCTTAACAGTTGATCAAAACTGCGAACTTGACAGCAATGTTTGTTGTCTGTGTCACTATGGCTCATTCTGCTTGCTAGACAAAATGGACCTTACTGTTTTAGCCATATCTTAAGATCAGAACTCTTGTTTGTAGATTAATTAAAACAAGGTTTCTTAACAGTGAATCAAGCTACTTCTAGCAATGAACTTGTGAAATCATGATGTGCGAATGTCACTAATGAAACAACAATATGCAAGTGAACTTAATTCTGAACATTAAATCAATGGCTGCTTGTGCAGCGATTACCATTTATGCTATCGTAATAGCTAGATGTTGCGCATTTTTTACATTTGAAACACGATTATGCATTTGACTACAGTGCGAAAAACATGTTTAAATGCTATATTCTCCATAACATAGCCAATTCAAAATTATAATACCTGTTGCAGATGTTACCAGCTTGGTCCGAAATTGCATTTGTCCCTTCAAAATTTCATTGTTTCGAATTTAATTCTAAAAAATTAGTTTATCGAACTGAATTGGGGGAGGCTAGCTAGCTGAAACCATCTAAAACTCATTCAATATGAGCCCAGATGAAGGTTAAAGAGGAACTTATTAGGTTCTCACTTCGTCTGTCCCGGTAGTTCAGCTTGTATTGCGTTAAAGTGTATTGTCACGAGTATGAGAGGTCCCTGGTTCGATCCCAGGCTGGGACAAGCATTTTTTCAAAATATTTTTTACTTGTTTTCTATTCAAAATAGCTAATTCAGTACAAATAGTTTGTTTTGAAATTTTTGTTCAAATCGTACTGCTCTCAGTGCGAAAAGCAAGTTTACAAGTTAAATTCTCCAACATATAGTGAATTCAGTTTAGTAGATGAGAATACAATTTATATAATGATAAATGTAGATTGAGATGGAATCTATTTATAAACAACATGAACTATACATCTCAAATATCCAATTATAACATTAAATATATTCGTATGTAATATGATACGAGCCAACAGGTCCAAAAAAAAAAACAAACAAAAAGCCGTAGATTACACAAACAGAATTTTTTTTTTAAATTATTGAAGTGCAGCATGACTTAGCACTAAACTTATTCTTTATTTTTTTTATACTGTTTATTTCTTGGTTTGTTTGTGAAAAAAAACAAAAAAAAAACAACAATTTGGTTACTAACTAAAATAACATGTGGACAAACTTGGAATAAGAAATTAGCAAAAAAACTGAAGAGTGTATATATCTCGTTTAACGGTAGTGATTTATTTCACATGAAATGGTCATTAAATCATCATCATCATCATGCCTCACACATGATGGTAATTGGTTCTAGGAGCCAAATTACAACCCTTTAAATGTAATATCATATACAGATTGATAAAAAAAAATGATTACACAACCAAGTAATATAAAGAATAACTCATGAAAATATTCATCCCAAGGATCAAGGCCAGCTGGCTGAGGTAGATGCTTCTATTTCAGCTAAGATAAGAAGACACCTGTTTCTGGGTTGTTCATGCTCATCTCTTGACATTTTGTTAGTCACCCATTGTAACACAAAATATGGACAGTAAGCTTACACAAATAATTACAGCCTAAGAAGGACAGGTGGCCACATGAAATGTTATTAATTGATGACGCCACTAAGTGAGAATGAAGACCTGCCCTAATAATGCCATAAGACAATGAATAACAAAACTTACTTATAAAAACTTTTGTCATAAATAATTTTTATCCGTAGATGTTGGTTGATTCCACGCTTCTTAATTATATGAGCAGGTTCCAAGTGCACTGGTTGTAAAACCTGAGGAAAATGGAAAAAAATATTTAATAAATTAATTGTGCAATATACAGTTATGAGCAGAAAAAATGTTATGGTAAAAGTTTGTTTCAAATATCATTGCAAACATTTTTTTAACTGATTGTAAGTTACTGATAAAAATAAATGCCAAAACTCTTTGTCAACGTAATCCTTCACTCAAATATCTGGAATTTTCATGCATGAAGTTTCAATTTCAATTTGAACTTTATATAAGATAAATTCCGATGAATGCATTAGTTCTTCTACTTGCATTTTGGTGCATCATTTACCTAGTTCACAAAACTTTTCATTAATTTAACTATTTGACAGAACTTTTCATTGCGAAAGTACAATACAAATTGGACTAACAAATGAAGCTGAATAGCATTCATTTTCAATATCCTATTTTGAACACTATTTCAAAGCTTGTGTCTGATTAGCAAGTGCAGACGTTGATTGTATTCAGATGTAAGTTCCAACTGTAGTTCCACTGTAGTTCCAACAAAATCCCAACATCAACAATGCAGGCAGTAACTACTAATTGTAGACCTATATGGTACTATTGAACATGTGATGTTGCGATCTGAAATAACAACTGATTGTTACGATCTAAAACCAATCCATCCGAATAAACACTTAATAGAAATCAACAAACATACCATTCCACATGTTTTGTTTCAAATAGGCCTACTTTCAAAATCTGGTTTGCAAACAAAAGCACATCACACCAGGTTAAAAAGTTGTACCAAAAAATAAAGTTGTTTTTTTCTTTATTACTTGTTATAATAATCACAACGGTTTGATTTAAACATTCTTGTTAAGTTGTTACTAACAAAATATATTCAGTGGCATCATTAGAATTGGCGTCGTCCAGTGCGGCAACTCATGCTATCATCTTCTCCCCATGGTGTCAACCTTACAAGTGGCTATAAAAGTCTTTTGCTTTTCTGTAAAACACAGCTTTCCTGCCGATCACAGCACATTGGCTACAACTTTTGAAGGCTTTCCAGCATAACACCACACATAGCTATTATAGCTTTTGAAGACTTTCCACCCTAACACTTGCATGTAGCTACAACTTTTGAAGCCATTCCAGCATAATACTACACATAGCACAGCTGTTGACGGTTTTTCATCCTAAGACAATGTAGAAAGGTCGTGTACCCCCCCTTCATTAGCATGTTCCTTTGTATAAGTACTTGGCCAATTTTGTTAACAGGTCACATTAGACACTCATAGGATTTTGCAAAAGTCAGCGCTGCTGGTGGCCATAGCTTATTTAGCCATGTGAATTTAATGTTTTTCTTATGTTTCATTTTATGATTGACAAAAAAATTTACTATTGATGTAATTTTAATTTCTACACCGAAATAAATACTGTAAAATAATTTTAAAAAATGGCAGGCCACATTTACCATAAATTCCATAAATCTAGATGCTTGCGGTATTCTAGTTGAGTCTTGTATGTAGACAATATAACTTGTGACATCAGGTTGGTTAAAAAAAACCACTTTAAATCAACTGATCAGTTGGCACACAAAAGTTTTGAATTGACAACCAATCTTGTATAGAGCAAACACTTTTATCATATGATAACCATTCTACAAAATAGTGTACAATTTGAACCTGTTTTTAAAAAAAAAACAAACAATAACAACTTGCAGAAGAAAATGAGAGTTCACACACATCTGTCTCTCGCAATTTCCCCTATTTTCTCTATCTTTTTTTCTCACCTGACGAAGTCTCTAGGAGCAAAACAAAACGTCATAGTGGTGTAAAATACAAGCTCTTCAAAGAGCTTGTGAGTCACGTGTTGATAAAATCCTGCGGTATAATTTGACGTCATCTGCATATAACAACATTTCGGCACTTGACACCACAGATGGAAAATCATAAGTGAAAATATTGAACAGTAGCGGACCCAGGACTGATCCTTGGGGTACACCAGAGGTTGTATTATACGGTCGAGAAGTGTGTCCCGCAAAGACTACGTTGCACGTACAACCTGACACATACGACCTCACAAGCTCAAGAAGTTTGCCATGTATTCCCATCAATAAGATTAAAAAACTTTCCTTTGTTTACTGGTGATATGTAAATTTGATAAAATAAGAAAAACCTTAAAGCTACAAATGTTAAACAAGGGATTAGTTTTATTTTATTTTTCATTATGTATTATTAAATTAGATAAAAATTGAACAATAAATTTCTAAGTGCCAGTAGGCCACAAACGACTACTACAAAATCAAAAGCTCACTTTTGAAGACCCAAGGGTGAGCTCTTATTTTTCTGTAAACCAGCAAATACAGGTCATCATTTGAAAACAATATCATCATCATTGAAAAACTTCCAGTAATGACCTAATAGTTTGAACAATTCTGGAAACTTTGTGGACATAGAGTAAAACTATGAAATAATTCACACTTTATTGTACAATAAAATAATGTTAAGCTATGATTATGTATTATTAACTATTCACACAAACAGTTGTCCACATTCGTCCAGAGTTCAATAAATCTTACAACGATGACATTTCACTGACTATGATTAAGAGAATAGGCATACAGTATCTTTGCAAAATACTGCACAATCTCCAATTCCATGTATTCTATGGTCTATCTCAGCAAGATACCATAAAATCTATGATGACATATAATTTACGATATTTTTTAGCAAGATACCATATAATGATATGTCACTGGTTAATTCAGAAAATTCTTCAAAGTGACAATTTCCAAATTGATGTAAGTTATTGTTCGAGATGCTGTTTTCTACGTAGAGTGTGCTGGTCAAGAAAGCGTAACCAATAATACCAAAGACTAGCATACCAAGTTCCTTTAAGAATAACTACCTGATTTTTTCCAGGATCATTTACATTTATATTCCCATTAGAGGTAAAAATTTTCAAGTACACATTTTCAGTACTGTTTAGACACCATAACCAGCGTTTATTTCGTAGTAATGCACCCATTAATTAACAAACAAACAGTATTATTTTACTATATATATGCAGACGAGATTTTCTATAAAATCTCGTCTGCATTTATAGTTAAAATTAATATTTATAGGTAGGGCACACATCCCTGATTTAACAAAAGTAAGGAGGTGTATATCAGTAAAAGATTATAATGAGAAACAAAATACCCACCTCATGAGGTTTCGGTGGTATGTGACCACATGTTGCAGGGTATTCTGCATTATATACATAGGAAAATATACATTGGTACAAGAAAATTATAAATGAAAAGCGTTTCCATCTTGCTCTAGCTGCCATATCAACAAAAACAAGGACTCGGACGACTGCTAAACTGCGAGACTGTTTTTTTGTAAACAGAAGGAAACATTTGCGTATTTTTGTATCTGTGGCGTCATCAACTGGCAAAAAGGTAAACCTTCAAAATTTACACATATAAAACAACAATGTTTTTTAATATTTTACTATAATAAATGTGTTTTTTTGGCTTGTTTGTTGTTTTATTTATTTTTTATTTTCTTTATTATCTCTCAGCAAAATACAAAATAATAACACGATCTTATCGATTACGTATTCCGAAACCAACCAGCATTTCAAATTGTTTCGACTGCTCACGCCAAGTGGTGATGACATCATCATTTAGAATCACGTGAAGAACGAGATCGTTTGGCTTGCGAGATTATTAATGGTGGCATGCATGCTCATGATTTCCTGACATCTGGTTCTTAAAACTTTACCGAAAAGTTTTTGTTTAGTTTTGTTTCTCTTCGTTTTTTTCCCACGTTCCATTGTTCCAAGCATAATGGCCGATTCGAGTCTAGACGATTTCTTCGCCAAGAAGGACAAAAGTAAAAGAACTAAAAAGTTCACCACGTCGGATCAAATAGCGAGGAAACTGGAGGAGGGCGGTAAAAAACCGGCAGACGCGGTCATCAAGAAAGAAAAGGAAAAGGTTGTCATCGTGCCCACGTCGACTTCTTCTTCGGTCACGGGCACGCCTGCACCCGTTTTCGAACAGGTAACTTGGAGATCATGTGAGGAATTTCCAAATGCGTTTTGCCCACCATTGGGTTGTGTAGCGTTACGAACATATATGGGTTGCTCAATCCTATGTATGAGGTAATTGAAGAGGTACTAATCGACATAGTCGGCCGACCATGCCAGCATAGCATACCCGAATCATCCAACACCCTGATTTCCTATTTGGCATTTAAATGGTCCCAGATTAAAGATATTTACAAATAATATTTCATGTAATGTATACTTTTTCAATTTTAAACTAACTTTGGGCACGAGAATCATAAAGCTTATGTGATGAGAAATTTGCCAATTCCATACAACACCCCGATTCCTTATTGCACATGTAATTGGGCAAGATTCCGGATATATGCCATCAATATTTAATCTGGCACTTACATTTTTAATTGGAAGTAACCTTAGTAACGCGACTATAAAGGCAATATATCCAAGTAGAGGTTTGCCAAATTCATCCTATGGTATGGTGCATCATTTAGGCAGGGAAAGGCCTTCATTAATCTGATGTGATTTAATCTCTATTCTTCTATCGTATGGAATGATCACGCAATAGATACTGTAGTCTTTGTCTTGGCTCATTGTGGCTTATTTGCATGTTAGGTTAAGCTACATGCAAATTAAGAGTGAAATGGTTGTTTGATAATCTATATTTTAATGATATGCCAAGTATTAGTGTGTGGGTGTATGGATTTGCGACTCTTGTTAAGCCCATTGATTCGTGAGTGAGTAGGTAAAATCTTTTGTTTCTCATCGATGTTCACGTAAAAACACCACTGCACAAAAGTTGCAGTAGTTTGAGGCGAACTGGATAAATTTGTCTCAAAACGGTCAATGTTCAGGGCTGATCACTCGAAGCACAGCTTTTTCTGCTAGTTATTTAATGAGTAATTGAAACATGTATGATATAACCTGGGATAAACGAGTGCTTGAAAATAAGCATGCACAAACCCTCGTACACTTCAACCAAATAAAACTACTGTGATGAAAATGACAGAGAATGATTCTGGCTGTAGCACGTTCAGATCTCTGAACTGGCGTGATTACAATATATGGGTGATAAGTTGAAGATTGGCGAACAAGGCTTACAATATGTATGTAATACTGTAGCTCAGTTAAATCCTGTGCCATTTCTTTTACAAACCCATTACTCATGTTTTAAGATTTCATGCCTTAACACCATGTCAATCTGGAAATAAAGTGTAAAATTGTACTCTTAATATGGCTTTACACTCGTGTGACATAAATTGTGTCCATTGACAAAATATCTTTAGTTGTGTGTGTCCTCTGTCACATATTGTAATATAACTAGTGGTTAGTTCACATAAAAATAACATTGTGGACCAAGTAATAGTTAAATTCAAGTTGAACGACGTTAGTTAGTTGAAAACTCATCAATTGTGTGAACAAATTATTGTACGTTTGGACGTCTGTGTCCATATACAGTACCAGTAGCATTTTTGAAGCTTTCAGAGTTACATTTTATTAAAAAACACAAGTTTGCACTGCAAAAAAATTGCAGTTTGCATTATTTTCATTCATTTCACAAAATATTCATGGGTTTGGACTATCATAATGCTCATACTAGTTCTCAGACCATTGTTACTTTGAACGTGAATGATGAAAGTCCAGTGTAGAAAACGTGGAAGAGGGGTCAGACAGATTCCAATCATTGGCAAACATAGGGAAAACTTATTATGAAGTTTCCACGAAAGTGAATCACACATTTTATTAATAGATTAAAATAAACATTCATTGTGCTTGGAATGAGGCTGAGGCACGATACATAAGTTTTGAAAAAATAAATTAACTCTTGTAATGCAATGTAATTGCATGGTGCCTTGGGTGGTTGATAGGTATTGCGATTTCAATGTGGACACCTATGACATTATCTTTGTCATATGGTGCACAAGACTTTAATTCAGAAATTCAGTCAAAAATGATTTGGATGTCGGTAATGTGTTGCGGTTTATGAAACAGGAGGAAAGTGCAGACTGGAGAAAACTTGTGCACGTGGTGTTAAGACCCCAAAGTAGGCTTACATCTACATGGAATAGGTGAGAGGCAAACCTGAAACTCCTCACACCAGAGCTGAATCTTGCCACCACTACAGATATGCATATGTTGCATCTGAGTTGCCTATGTTAAATCAGCAATTTCATTGGACTATTGAACCTTTTTTTTTTCTTTTAAGTGAACATGAAATACCATTTTTGTTACAGTAAGTTGGTTCACTAAGGCTATAACAGATTACAAGCAGGTTAGGTATGTGTATGAGTAACTTATTGCGTGTAGCGTTACAGGGAGCATGAAATTGCTTTATTTTATTAGTGTTTTCAAAATTTATTTCTTAAATCATTCATTGGCAACTTGGATTTGATTCATAGGCATAACAGACACCTAAGGTTTGATTGAGACAATTGATCAGAATTTAAACGTGTTGCGAATTGCTTATTCAGATTATCATGGTTTGTTTAATATGATATCTGCATTTCTTAATATTTGCAAGCTAAGTAAGACCTTGTTAGTAATATACTACTGTACTATGGGGAAATAAGATGGATTCCATGTATGCATTAATGGGAATGTACCTACGGATGATTCGACAGAAATGAATTTCAACACCTTTTTTCTTATACAGTAACTAAAGTTTTGCCATTTGTTTGGGTTCTGACACCATGGGGGCAGGTTTTCTCAGGGTTTTTCTGTTTTCTCCTGCATCATAAAAATTCTATTCCATCACTTTCACCCTCATCTTATCATTTCTGCATTTTTTAGAGTTAAAGTTCTCGTGACGACCTTAGGCAGGCAGCAAACTAGCATTCAATACCTCACTCATTTTGAATGACCATACACTTTGAGTGGTAAAAAAGTGGGCGCAGCTTAAATTTTCGTCATTAAACAGGGGTGTTTTCCATGTTGACGTCACTTACATACAGCCAATCATGAGAAAGGCTACAAACAGAAAGTGCTCAGCAGTTGTTTACATTTTTTTACTATTTTTTCCCGCGTTTTCATTTCCATTCCAACATGGCAGACAAGTGGAATGATACTGACATTTCTGGGTTGTTTTATTTGACATGGTTCCA
>JAQIWH010007913.1:0-10842 GCA_034695005.1 Cryptops parisi | reverse complement strand
ATCTGGAATTTTGTTTAAATAATAGTTTCATCATGATTGACAAATTGTATAAACAGTCATTCAAATTCATATCAAAACTATCATATTTCTTTCAAATACTAAATTAATCTGATATCGGTGATGTTACAATATTCTTCGAATGAGATAATAACTACAGTATATCATCTATAAAAAAATTTCATGAAAAAAGTACTCTAAATTAGTTTACATCGTAAACAAAATTAAATTCAACTTAAATTTATCTGTCAAATATGAGATAATTATTAAAAATAACATGAGCCTTATATATATATTCATAGCATGGCTTCATAGTAACAAATGACGTAGAAAAAGTCAACCTATGATTAAATTATTTTTCAGTACAATTTGTCAATGATAATATACCATTCGTTTAAAACTAATTATATGAAAATAAAAATCAAAAGAATAAAAAATACATTTAAATTAATTATTTAAATAGTGTGAATCGAGTTTAAAATGTTTACACATATTTAAAAAAAAACTATAAATAATTAATGACACATTACACCTTTTTCACATGAGATAAGAAAAACATATTTTTCTAGTGCATAAGAAATTTTCATACATTTTGAACTTCACCTTGTTCATTAGTTAATTTTTAGTATACTTTTTTTGTTATATATTTATTTTTCATGTGAAACAAACTTGTTATTGAGTAACAACTTGTTATTGAGTAATGAGATGTTTCGAATGATGTGTTTTTTTATCATTATTATTATTATTATTAATTCAAGTCAGCAACATGACTTTGCATTGCATTTCTTTTTAAAGATTTCTAATTTACGTGCACGCAATAATTTACATGTTTTATCATATTGTATCAGAATCGATAAAAAAAATAATAAATAAAAATTAAATGTTGATCACCTGAAAACCTGTTTCGAACACAAGACGTTTTAAGATATATTGAAAACAAAAATAATCAAATAAAATAATAATTAAGTTATTATAATATAAAGATATAATAACCGGAGTGATTCACATAAACTATATGTTAATTAGAACTCAGACAGAACATTGAGCATAAAACCAAATATAATGGTGCCGTGACCAGGAGTTGGGTTTAACTCACATTTTACGATTCTGGTAAAATCATCATGTGTTAAATACACGTTTTATTAAAGAGTTGCCATTGTCATGTTTTGTAAACTTAATATAGCTTGAACATGTTTCAGCACTTTTGGCCCACCATCTTCAGAAAAACGTTTCTTGGACAAATAGTTTTTGAACTCGGAAAATTGTGTTTTTGACGTTGACTCGTTTATTTCATAACTTCAATATACTGTGTATATATATAAAGGGTGTTACAAGATAAACGGTATCAACTATGTTGGTGATAAAAATAGATATATTTTTTGATTTTTAACCCTTCCCTCTGTGGCTGAAAATCACGCGCATTTTGAGCTCCTGGTAGGGCGTGGTCGCAAGCGACTCGAGTTCATCAAAATCGAGGGAACGTTCGTGTTGTGTTCCCAGGGGGTCAACAGCCCCAAACAACCACAGCCCAACCAGCCATCAACCCCATCATGCAAATCGTCAGTTTGGATTAAAAAGTTATATCAAAAAAGCTGGTAATGGTGAAAAATTGATGATGAAAAGGTGGTACTTGTGTATTAACCCACAGCCAACAGTATGAGAGCGCCACGTGTAGTTTAAGTTAGTTAAAACAAACAAAAATGTATTTAACGATAAAATTGATTATTTCTTATTTAACTGACCATAAATACCTATAGACATCAGTCTAAATTATTTTGAAACAAGTACGCTTTATTTCGATTTCTGCAATTTTCGATTCGATTCAGGCGATTTTTGTTGCAATGGGTTTATGCAGATTTCGATTTATGCGATTTTTGGTATATTTGATTTATGCAAAATTCGATTTATAAGAACCTTGGAGTGATAATTTCATTTTTTATTTTTTGCAAAATAGATTTAGTTTTGTTTCGTTTTATGCAAATTTAAACTTATGCAAAATTTAAATAAATTAGAAAAATGTTGACTAATTCCATTTTCGATTTTTGCAATTTTTGATTTGATTTATACGATTTTTTGTTACATTGGACTTATCCAGATTTATGTGGTTCTCACTGTATGCGATTTTGGTACATTGGACTTACACAGTATATTCTCATAAATGCTTGTAGATGGTGGTATACAATCAATTCCCAGCTCACTCACTCACAAAGTCACTCACAAATAAAGTTAATAAAACGTGAAAAAACACCATGCCACTCCTATGGCTGTAAATTAACACACAAGTACCGAAAATGTCCATTATATGATGACACAAATTTGTGTGTTGTAATACAAGTTGCATATATGTTGTAATACATTACAAAGAAAGTTTTAAATGATTGCATACAACTGAGTGTTTATATTGATGTACTGTATTTCGTATTTAATAATGATGGCGCCTTATGGTGATCCAGAAAATTGTGTGTTTTACGTGGAAAAGCTGAAGATTAACACGCTGCTAGAATTTTTCAGAATTCTTTAAGCTGATTAATTTCTTTCTTTTATATAAAAAAATATAGATTTTTATACAGTAAAAACATGAAAGATTACATGGATTAAAATTACAAACATGTAGATTGTAAAACGCATCCAAAATTTAAGCTCAAAACATCGTGTGATTCAATTTGAAAATTTAAATAATTAATATATTTTTATTTAATTCGATGGGTTTTCAAAAATGCACCTTTTTATTTTTGTTCAATTTATGATGCATTGTGGGAACGATCTGTCCATCACGTGTCAACTACTACTCCCATCACGTCAATAAAATAAAAAGTAAAAATCATTATTAATAATTCATATCCAACTGATGGGTGTTTCATTCTCTCACCAATTTAAAATGTTTTATCAAAAATTAATTAGTTAATTAATCGTATATATAATGCATTTTATCCACGTTTTGCCTTAAATTATTATTATTACCACATAAAAGATATTTACTTTAATGAGTAATTACGCTTAGTTTTTGGTATACTTTTTTGTTAATGTAAGTTAATACTATACGTAGCTTAGTTGAGTGCATAATTTATTAAATATTTGATAAATTATGCTAATGGTGATAATAGACATAAATTATGCTAAATTCCATAAATATATAAACTGTTCGCTAATATATCTTTTTTTCACATTTAAATGTAAATTAAATTCTCATTTAAAAAGTATACTATATTTAAGTTTCATTTAATTTAGAATTATTAAGTTAACATTATAATATTTCTTAACAATAGAACAATTAAATCCAAGAATTGTTCTAATTTATCAACATAATTTTCTATGATAAATATATTAACATTATACATAAACAGTATTTGATCCTTTTCCGTATCCCTAGAGGCGCCGATGATGGCGCTGCAATCTGGACAACATTTATCGATGAGAAGTGTGTGACCGATCATCACTTACATTTTACAAACATCTCACTGCACTATCTCACTGCACTTACATCTCACTCTACAAACATCAAACACTCTGTTTGTAGAGTGTCACCTAACACTCTACAAACATCACCCCAGTCAAATTAGTGATAGGATGTTAGGTTAAAAGTGATGATCGGTCACATACTTCCTAGCGATACAGGTTGTCTAGATTGCAGCGCCATCATCGGCGCCTTTAGGGATACGGAAAAGCACCAAGTATTTTATATATTTACATTTAGCATACTTTAGCATAGCAACTGTTTAGCATAATTCATTCATTATTCATGTATTATGCTAATTAACATATCTTTTTAATATATTATGTTAATGAAATGACCATATATCACTTCATGGAATGTAGTAACCATGTATTTACACTACGCGCATCCTATGCCTTTTTGTATTAATTATGCTTATTCGTGCCTGATTGAATTGATTATGCAAATGTATGTCTGATTACAATTTATTCTAATTTATGCGATCTTTCATGTATTATGTTAATGATGGTGGTGTTTCATTATTTATGCTAAATTCATAAATAAAGTAATTAATGATACAAAATATGTCGCCAAAAATCAATATGAATGAAATGTAATGTAAAGTTCTTTATTTTACACTTAGATGACACCACTTTCTACTCTGCAAAGAACACGGAGAAAAAAGTGAAAACCCGTTTTCTTCACCATTTTCCTTTTCGACGTAATATCTTTACTATGTCTGTCATAATCTTCAAAAGCCGGAAGCATATCATATAAATTGCAAATACAAAAATTAGAAACAAAAAACTGTAGACACACGAGACAATGTTCGTTGGAATTTCTGGCCTCGTCAAATGAGAACAATAACATCGAAAACCCTGTCATAATGTCATTTTTATTAACCTTATAGTTGGTCAAGACCTCGACATTGAACAATGGAAACTCTTTTTTGATTCAATACGTATAAACTTTATACAAACATTTTTTATATGAGTGACCTTTTATAAATTATAACCAATAAAAGTCCTATTGAAAGATTTAATCAATAAGATAAAATTGTGTTAAACAAACGTATAAATAGAAGGACAATTCGTGAGTTATCAAAATATTCAATTAAATAGTATGTAGAGTACCTCATAGTAGATATATATTAGTGACTCATGTTTTATGAATATCAAATGATAAATCACTCGAAAAGAACGGCAGCTAATAAGAAAACAATGATAAAAGATTGACTGATTTCAAATTTAGCACAACGGCATTTATACTACCGTTATATCAGTGATGATAAATTTGTAATAAATTTTTTAATATTATAAATGCTAAGTAAATGTCATGTATCACTCATTCGATTATCTTTACGTGTTCGTAGTTGGTAACTATGTGAAAAAATTAAAAATATCGGGTGTCACACCTCATTCAAAGAATTCACAATTTCAGTGTTTATGTCACAGTCAGAACCCGATTTCGGATAAAACCCAATCTCGTTAGTCAAAAGCCTTAACCACAAAGGTTAGATTAGGTGATAAAACTGTAAAAAAAATACCAGTTAATTCTAGTATATAACTAGTGAAAACTGACATTTAACCGAATTCGGGTTCTGACTCGTAAAATGCGAAGTAGTGACGGTGAAACTATCGATTTTAATTTGGTATCGTTATCGATCGAAAATATGCACTAGAAACATGAAAATATGCATGCAAAACGTCACAAAATTTAAAATATGCAGTAAAAATAATATGCAGTTTTCTTTCTTGTTGCTAGGTGTACTGCAAAAACACCAAAATTTACAACTGCATTTTATTCCCTTGTTGTAGAATTTGGAATTTCTTGTTGCATGAAATTCTACGAATAATTTTTTTAAAAATACCTAGGCTGGCAATAAAACTTTTATAAAAATTTCTAAAATAAAAAGTTTATGGAAATTAATGCTAAAATATGCAAAAAATATGCAGTAACACCTGAAATATGCAAAAATATGCACTAAAACCTGAAATATGCAAAAATATGCACTAACATCTGAAATATGCAAAAATATGCAAAATAAAATTTAAGCATCGTACTCGTGCAACCATGAATAACACCCTCACCAATTTCGAGGATGCCTATAAACAAACAAAAAAATGCAACTTCATACAAATCCGAGGTCTAGTCATGAAACCACGTGTCATAGATTTCGACAACTTATTTTAATTTCATAACTCATATCGATAGAAATTGTGTCATGTATTTGAAGGAAATTTCACTATACAATTTAAGCCTACAAAGGTTCAAAATGTTTCTAGAAAATTCAAATAAACAAAAAATGATTTCTTTTCGGGAACTTTTTAAACTACCCACATTATTGCGATACATATATTTATTTTCCCGGACATCGCCGGAAATCTCACTAAAATACACCCAAACAAAAAAATAAATTCAATTAAATTGGATCATACATTGAATTGTTTTCATCACCTTATAAGGTGTGATTTTACACAGTGATCCAAAAATTGCAAGGACGAAATACTGAAATCATCGGCGGCGTACATGACACCACTCCACACAAAGAAAACAACGTAGATCAACTATTAGGCCTAATATAGAGCAACGGTCCTTGACCGCTGTTTGTTAATTCCACTCACCATCTTGGATAAAGAAAATGTGACGTTCTCGTCACAGATGCACGACATGTTCTACTCTTAAACCCTTTCATTACCAACTGCCATTGGCCACCTTCATTTTGTGTCTTTCTCTCTCTCTCTCTCTCTAATACACCTAGTAGTCACCATATCCTTTAATCATCATAATAACCACCCAATTTCGAACCGACCCAGATCAGCTGTTCTAACGGGTCGACCTTCGTCACCAACAACAATAACAAATGTCTAGTAATATTGTTGGTTTCACAAGCCTAAAGCTACGTTCACAATAAATGATACAAAAAAGGACACGAATTAATTAACCTTTAACTTACTGGACCGTGGACCGGTTAAGACCTCATAAAAGAAAAATTGGTTTTATGAGAACGAGAATACGGTTTGGACACAGTGATAAAATATGTTTTAAAAAAGAAAAATAAAAAATATTAACATCAAATTGAGACACCCTGTATATAGACATTGTAATAAAATGCTTGGGAGCGCTGAACTAACAGTTTCGGTGGATCAATAAATGTGGGTTGGGTTTATATGTATAAAGGGGAGATGGTTAAACCTTATTGGTGGAATGGGACCTGCATATATTTGATGACGTCATCGAGCAGAACCCATAATTCAAACGGTAGATGCCGGAAATTCGTTTATTGATTCTTTCATCTCCAAATCACAAAAGTCCATTACAAAGTAAAAATGGATGTCGTCGTAGAAAAGGTCATTTTTAAAATAACCATTTCCATGCTTTGATTCGTTAATTTGGAACCATTTTACAAGCAATTATTCTTTTGAACTTGATATAGATCTAATTTTTTTTTTGTGCTTGTTTTTTCTTCTCTAAAAAAAGTACAGGGTGATCCAGTATTCCCAACCAAGCAGTATTTCATTTTCTTCAGTACTCAAGAATATGAAATATGTTCTTTATACATAAAGTTTTGGCATAAATATTTTCTTTAACTTCTGACTTTAATACAGGGTGATCCAATATTTTTAATCAAACAGTATTTAATGTTTTATTCTTTATACACAAGATTTTAAAATGAGTATTTTTAAAAAGGGTGATCTGTGTTTCTTTTAATTTTAAGATACGTATAAAAGCTACAGGGTGATCCAATATAGTGTTGTGCATTGTGTATATTGTTTTGTATAGTGTCGTAATCTGTTATAATTATTGAGTTTTCGCTTGTGATTATTTGTTATAAAGTGATCCGAATTTCATGTTTCTTAGATAAGTAAAAAAGCTACAGGATGATCCATTATTTCTAATCAAGCTGTGTTTACATTTTATATTCAAGTTTTAACGTGTCATATTTGTAATATATTTTTGTTACACACACCAAGTTTAATATTAATTTCAAATACATGTATAAAAAAACTACCTTTCCTGTTTAGAACCCGCCAGCAGCTGGTGCCTTTTAAATTTACATTTATTATATTTAAAAAAATATAGTAACATTTTTTATAGCCTATCATGCCGGAACTGTTGTAACGGTACTGACACGAGCCTTTACAATTGACACATTCAATGGACTGTGATTTTTCGCATAAAAAAACTATTTCTTACACAAAAAAAAACAAAACTATATGAATAAATAATAAAGTCACGTGAAGGCCAATCATCTAACAGATGTTTTGTTTTGTTGACTGGTGTAAATTGCCAATAGCAAAATGCCTCAAGGTGTTTTTATCCTTAGGGGAATTAGAGATCAAAGGGGGTCGACTACTGGTCATGAACCCCATACTTCCGGGTATCAACTAGCCCACTATTAAATATATATATATATATATATAAAAAATTAATAATAATTATATTTGTTAACAAAAAAGTTTTTCCACTAAAAAATACATTTCAAGGTCACAAAGTTGAAATAGTAATGATAACGTGTCATTTTTATACCAATTCAACTTGGTTCACTATTCAAACAAAATAATGGTTTTAAATAAATAGTTAATGTTTCGCATAAAAATAAAATACGTTACGTAACAATATGTATTATTTTTGCACTGACTTAATAAAAAATTTTATATTACACACTTTCTCCGTTTCAAAACAAGAAAAGCTAAAGAAGTTTGACCATTGCCCTGTCGTAAAACTGACTTCGTGACGTCACATCACAGTGGCCTATTGACCCACGAAGGAATTTACGACACTATTATGCTTCGAGTACTTGCGAGTGGTAATTAAACAACAACAACATCAGCTTCCCATGTGTGAAAACACGTTTGATCTATCCATTTACCTTCTGTTATGCGAACCCCGCAAACCACAGCGCTATCTTGTGATAAGATAACAAATGAAAACGTTTATTAACTCAAATAGTGCTTATTCAATTGCGTGCATTTTAAACATAGTGTATTTTAAACGTTACAAATGCAATACTACTCGTGAGAGTGTAAGTGGCGATATACAGGGTGTTTATTGTTTAATTAAAAGGGTTAGGGTTTTAATGTGCTGTAACTTTTTATTTTTATAAATTATACTACATTAACGAGTTAACACATGTTTATGGCACCCTGTACAATATATGCCAAAATGTTAACGTGGTATTTTGTTGTCTTTTAATTTTGTACTCTGATTAACATAATAAAAATAAAACAAAAACCTTACCCAACTGACGAGGTGTTATGTCCTTTGATAAAGCCTCTCGAAAAGAAGACGAAACGTCGGGTACATATGTGCACTTCGTCAGTAGGGTAAGGAATTTTTATTTTCTCCATATCGTTTTTGGTATTTTGTGTATAAATACACTGAAAGTTGTGTCTAAATACACTGAAAGTTTACCTATGCTGTAGCACGGCTTCTGATTCGAATTATGACATGACTCGACTACATTTACCAATTCTCATTACTTTTAAACAGTACTGTGGTATGTTCCACGCTTTTAGTTTTGTGTATTTCATGAAATACATTTTCGTGAAAATAAATGTAGCGAAATCCAAATTAACACACTTTTACAAAAAGTATAAAATAAACTTTATTTCGGTTCAGTTTTTGAAATCTGTAGTCCAAACCCTGTTCAGAAGATATTCACAATTTTTTTAACAGGTGCAGAAACGTTTGGCCCACCCGGTATATTCACACTTGTATACATTTAATGTATTATTGTTTGCTTTGTTCTGAATGATTGTCTCGTTAGCTGTTTTGTAGTTACGACATCATTAACTTGTTTTGGATGCCACCTTTGTATTAGTGGTTAAAGTGAATTGTGATCCTTTTAGATTGAAGCATTTTGAAAAATAAAATTAATTTTTATATATATTAATTTAACATTTTTATTAAAATTAAATTCAAAACAAGGAAATTTTTAAGGAACAAATGCAATTCTGCCCCAAGCTGGTAATTTCTGCAAGTCGCGAGTACGAGAGGTCTCTGGTTCGATCTCAGGCTGGGACAAGAATTTTTTCAATCTTTGTTTTCTATTCAAAAATATATTTTTATTATAAGTACAAATAGTTACTATCTACTTTTTATTATACACTTATGCATCACATATAACATTATACGAACCAACTACGTACTTACTATTAATCTACATATGATTGTCAGTATTCACTTATACATGCGAGTGTTGAAAACACACTTTCGTTAAACTATTAACACTATAGCAATTCGTCTAACGTACACTGTAGACAAGAGAGAAATTCTACAATTGAGACACCCTGGTGATAACTTCTTGTTAATACGATTATCATCACTTTTGACATACAGATACCAAAATCTTTCATCTACATGACTTTGCACTTATGTCCATTACATCATGTCCATTTCAATTTTCACCACTTACGAGTGAAACCAACATTAACAAACGTTTTCATAACTAGACCTCGGATTAATATGCACTAAAAACATCAAAAATATGCATGCAAATATGCACTAAATACATGAAATATGCACTAAAAACCATCGAAATATGCACTAATAACACGAAAATATGCACTAAAAACATGAAAATTTGCATGCAAATGTCACAAAACTGCTCAAAATATGCAATAGACAGACAATATGAAATTTGTTTCGTAGGTGTCCAGCAAAAACACCAAAATTCAAAGCATTTTATTTTTTTAGCATTATATTCCAGTGTTGTAGAATTGAGAATTTCTTGTTGCATGAAATTCCAAAAATAATTTTTAAAAAAAAATTTTATGAAAATAAATACTAAAATAGAAATTTTATGGAAATAAATAAAATATGCAGTTACATCTGAAATATGTAAACTTATGCACTAACACCTGAAATATGCAAAAATATGCAAAATAAAATGTAAGCATTGTACTTGTGCAACAATAAAAAACATCCTCACCAATTTTGAGGAAGCTGCCTATAAACAAAAAATCCTGCAACTTCATACAAATCCGAGGTCTATTCATAACAACATTAACATAACTGAAATGTGAATTATAACCAGATTCAATTAGTTAATTGAAACTATAACAAAAATAACTGAATGACAATGTGCTCGCTGGTGACACTATGAGACGACAAAAACAACGAACTTTGGAATTTTTGTATAAATTTATAGGTGACAAAAGAACTAAACGACGAAAATAGAGGTATGCCTTAATACAAACCCTCTACATTTTTTATACCAATTAAGTAGGATGTAAAATAGAGTGCAAACAGCATCTAATAACCCACTCGTCACGTCTCAATCTTCGCAAAGAAACTCGCTTAATTCCAATCATTAAACCGTTGTAAACTATCTTGTAAAATACCCCCGTCGGGTACATTTTATTTATATTTTAAAAAAAAAATATCGATAAAACGTCATAGTATATATA
>JAQIWH010007912.1:0-10844 GCA_034695005.1 Cryptops parisi | reverse complement strand
AAAAAAATCACCGTACAACTCGTATTAACAAAATGGCGGCAAATTTAAATCCGGCGCTCTTGTTGGGACACCCGTTATTAGCAATGTACAGCACCATAATTGAAATGTGAACAATTAGTGCATACATTTTTATATTTAAAAATCCGAAGGTACGGTGAATTGTCACATGTAATTTATCAATAATCTTTATATAAATTCAAAAACGTTATTTTAAAAATAATTTGACTACTTTTGACTTACTTTACACTGTTGACACTTTTGTACGCTTTTCCGCCATTACTGAATATTTTTCGTGTACCCCTTGACTCCTGGCACGTATCCCAGGAGTACGCGTACCACCGGCTGTAAACCGCTGGCATAGCAGACTAGTGCAACAGTTATAGACAAAGGGAAAAACTTTAACCTCGTGACAAAAGACTTAGATAGTGGACCTCTTCAATCAAGACAAACAGTACAGTAAAATCAAGATCCAATAAATGGCTTTGTACTGTATTACAGTACCTCTATACTGCATACTGTTGTTTTGGTTATGTTTTTGGTAGCATCTCTCTAAGGGGCCAAAATTCTGTCCTCCCAACGATGGCTACATTAGAGAGGTTTCACAGTAGTAGAATAATATCTGAGTACATGTGTCTGTACCGGCGGAAATAAAAACAAAACTTCGCTATTTTGCGATTTTAGCTGATTAACCAAAATCTCATAATAACTACGTTTCTTTACCATCTACGGCATTACAGGTGCAGATACTTTTTCTCACAAAGTGGAAAAACATTTTAATTACCAATACGGCATGTAAACGTTTTTGTAAAAAAAAAAATTTGCTAATATGCTAACTGAACTAATTTATGCAACCTCTTGGGCCGTTTAGTAAAGCTCACCTGGAGGTGCTTGCAGAAGGCTAGGTTAGGGTAGCTAAGCAACCAAAATCGCGTAATACCAAAATTGTGAAAATTAGAAATATGTAAAACCTTTGACGGGGATCTAATTTTTAGTTTCAAGTTACTGTACATAGTAGGCGTAAAGTGTATCCATTCTAGTTTTGATAAACATGTTTTTAAATATCTCAATTGTATTTCTTAATTGTATTGATTTGTAATCTTTGGTACGTAGCCTAATCTTGTTTTTGTATTTATAGGAAGCCCTATCGGATAAAGTAATAAAATACCTTCCAAATTAAGATACTTTCCGGTTATAGCGGGTGCCGTCTGATGTTGTTATTTGCGTGTACTTGGTTAAGGGTTTATTTTGCAGGATAGGTTTGGATAACAAAACAAAATCATACATTTAATACGTTTCGTTTTTCCTAACCTAACTTGCAAAATAAACGCACAACTAAGTAAAAGGAGCAAGTACAAATAGCAACATCAGACGGGCCCCGTTATAACCGGAAAATACCCAAATTATTTTTTAAAAAAATTTTACCATCAGTGGTCAACCAAAATCTGATCAACCAGCAATGATCGAATTAAAAACAAAACCGCACGCACCACTGGTTATCGATTATTATAATGTAGTTTTCATATTCTTAATGGTGCTTTTCCGTTAACTGAGATTGCCATTGGTGGTATTATGGTTACGACCATTGTATCACTCGATATGTTACTAATTGCTTGTTTTATTATTTTTAAACTAACCCAACCCTGGTGACTATGTATATAGATCCCAGTTTACATTAGTTAAAAATAATAACACAGTGACACGTCGTGATACAAATGGCCATAACCATTTGTAATATCCGTTAACGGAAAAGAAAACTTTCAATAATGTGACCAATTTTTTATATATCTATAACCTAATACAAACAAAAACATATCAATTACATCGAACTTTGGTATTAACAACCTAATTATCCAAAAAACAAATCCCACTAAAGCCAACTTTTCAACGTCAAATAAAAGGTGTGTTGTTACTCTTACCTTTGTACACTTCTCCGACCTTCAACTGGTGTAGAATAACAAATGACTTTTAATTAGCACGATTGAACTTTGGGTAAATAAATTAGTGAAATGGATGACCAAATCAGTCCAGCTGCGCAACTACTATCACTACTTCCAAGTACAATTACCATTGTGCTGGATCAACAAGCTTCCACACGCAAGCTGCTCACTATTGTAGCTAAGCAACACAAATACTTTATCAATCAGCAAAAAAAAAGTTAAAACTATATCATCATTTTTATCTTTTCTTTTCAAAAGGATTTCTTTGACAAGGAAAAATATACTCATTACTGCTAGTGGTCACTTTTCATTATAAATTTGACCTTGAAGGATCCATGTCATGAGTGAAATGGAATTGATGGTCAGACTAATCTCGTGAAGCAGTCGTGGCCGAGTGGTTAAGGCGATGGACTTGAAATCCATTGGGAATTTCCCGCACAGGTTCGAATCCTGTCGGCTGCGAATTTTTTATTTTTTTGTGTGTAGTTTAATTTACGTTATGGTGTTTTTGTATTTATCTTATTTTAAAAAAAATAATCATTTTCCACAATTATAAAAAATTGAGCTGTTTCCTTTCTGCAAAAAGTGAACAACAATACTGTTCAATGAACTTTTCGATACTTTTCCCTTAACAGACAAACCGATTGTGGCGCTAGTGGTTAGGCATCGTTGTTAGTGTTTTTAACTACCCTAGTGTCTATGGGTATAGATGCTAGTTTAGGTTATTACTAAGAGATTATTACTATTGTGAGTTTTGCAAAAGCATACGAATTAAACAGATCAAACATCTATGTTTCAAATAGATTGTAGACCTACTATTAACATTCATTGACACTTGTTTTAATTAAATTTAGTTTCAATAGTTGCATGTTAATCACCATAAAAATATTTACATATACTGTACTCGCAAACCGCTCATGAAAATCAACATCAGCGCAATGACACAGATGTACGCTGGATTAATTACTAGAAATCGCATAAATGACTCAATTATCAAAATTAGTTAACCGCGATATCAATCGTCACTATTAATAAAGAATTTCCAAATCAGCTTGTTCAAATTGAGCAATCCGAGATCAAAGAGAAAAAATAATGTAAAAGTAAAGTGTTCGAACCACCATATGCCACGCAAGCCTTCATAAGCCTAATGAAGTTTATTAAGAAGTCGGTATCCAAATTTGTTTAGATAGACTTTTTAATAAACTCTATTAGGCTTATAAACGACATGGATAAAGTGTTTATCCAAACAAATATGTTCCACTATATAGACTATATCAATACAAATCTTATTAAAGCTGCCATTGATTGGTCGAAATATCAAATTTTTCGGATAATAATATTTAACATTGTTCTTTCGGTTACGAGTCGAGTGAACTTTACTAGACATTCTAGACTTTAGTGAGGACATTCAAAACCTCAAAAATTCAAAAATAACAATATACACTTACCACATATTTTAACGAATCTGGCTGCGAATGGAACAGTGCTGATTCAGCAATCTCTTGTATGCCTGTCAAAATCATAATATATGGAATAATGTTTGTTTCAGTTGGTAACGTCATTAAATCTCATGCAATTAAGAAATGAAGCAAAAATTACTTTAAAAAAAAACACGTTAAAAAAGTTAATTAAAAACATAAAAAGTTAATTGCTTTTAAGTCACCTTAGTTAAACATCCATCTTTGGGATTTAGCTTGTCTCGACTAGTAACATCATAAATTTAACATATATCATATTCTTTAATAACGAAAAAATCTCGAGTTCATCAAAATCTAAATAAATAAAAAAAAAAGTATAAAAATATTAACTTTAAGTCAAATTAATGAGTAATTTTTCCATAATAGAACATGCATTGTGATAATAAATTAAATCACAATTTTTACACAAGTTCTTATGAAACTGTATGTATAACTAATCACCAGCCACCGTACTAAAAATAACAATCAATCAGTTTCGAGAAGTTGTGGATGTAATAAAATCAACATTTGAAGTGCACGAATCTCATCGACCAACCACAATTCTCCGTTTCAATAACAATGATGATGGAGAAATGTAATTAAACCCTTTTTCATCTGTCATTAAAACCGATGAAAGTGAAGACGTATAGTCATGATTGACGTAGTTGATTCCATTACAGCACCATCAAATTCATCTTCCGTAAAAATAAAAATAAAACAAAATCTACCATAATGAAATGTGACACATTTCGAAATGAAGCCTTTTTCCCTTTATAGTTTTTAAATGACATTTATCCCAAAAACGCGACACACAATTTCACCAAATCTGCAAACCGAATAAATCACCAAAAAATGAAAGGAGCTTTATGTATATACAAAATAACTTGTGCCTTTAATAACATGGAACAGTAACAAACTGTTTATAATATTTGAACCATGATGTTGTACAATGTCAACAAGAGTCAACAGCATTGTTCACATTTAAAAAACAAAACAATACAGCAATTGTATTTTTTTTTTTACTCTCACTGTTGTAATATAAAACTACAGCACAGGATTTGCTATAAAACAACCGTTTCGAGTATCAGTCATAAACTTGTTTTATAATATCGAGGAAAAAAACCGACTAGATGTTTTTTGTTTGATAGTAAATATTTTCAAACAAAAGCAGCAGCAGAAAAATTGCTGGAAACCTTTTTTTTTTTCGCATTCACACTCAATATGCTAAATGATTCACTGGGGGTGCGTGCTAAACCAAAGTCTCATCGATTTCTTGATGAAAACAATCATCAATGATGCATTTATACATAAGCATCATTATTTGGACACACTAGTATGTAAAATCGGTGAAAAAATTTAAAGCTTTTAAAGCCTAAAATATTTTGCGTAGTTCATGTTTGCTCAAAATCCTAAATTAATTTCCTGAAGAAAAATAAATACAACTTCAACGCAACTTGAATATATTCGTTCAAAATTAAATTTTAACCGAATTTCATTATTCACATTAAAATTTGTGTTTAAAAAATGTCTACTTTTCGTGATGAGCTTTAATCAGATTGCATTACTTTAATGTAATATATTTTTAGACGTCCAATGGGTCCACGTTAATTGGAATTTCATGTTAACACGATAATCTGTTACGTTTCATCACATTACTTTAATGAAACTTTTCTTTCAAATTTCATATTTATTCACATTGTAGTGAATCTTCGTGTTTAATTCTTAAAAGTAACTATTAATAAACTAGAATATCAAAATTATATACACAACATATAGGAGTGTTATTGACCTATGGCTGTCATTGGGCCTCTTGTTGCTAGTTATAGTTTACATCACTAGATGGCCAAACTTATTGTACACGTCATTTCCAATAGCCAATCAACAAGATTCATATAACAATAATGAGTTTTTATAACAGGCCAATAAAAAGCTAAGTTGCTTTTCATTAAAACAAATGCAAGATGGAAGCCGGCATTTGATTGGTTTGCTGTCATCTACGTGTTCGTCCACCTACTGACAATGCCGAGAACTATATTTTTTGGAATCTAGGTTTTAAACCTAATGTTACAGCAATGGACCTAACTCACCTAATATTCAAGTTTGATTAAACAAATACGAGAAACATGTCCAAAACCTGTAAATTAAACAAGAAATGGTGTCCTCTGTACATGGGTGCCCCATCACTCAACAAGATGTCACGTTAAATAACCAGATTGCAAAACAAAATACTCTTACAACACACAACCAAGAGTATTAAACACCACACCTATTACAGATATGAAATAGGAATCCGATTAGTTAGAACACGAGAAGTAAAATCGGTTATTACTTTCCGTAAAAACACAAAAAAAGATGAATTATTATTATTATTAATTTTTCCTCACTGCGCTCTTTTGCATTCAAACTAACGATGAGCAAAAACCTGAACGATATGTGTTACGATATCAATATTTTTTGTCTGTGCCAAAGACAAAAAAATAAAAATAAAAATAAAAATACAACAAAAAATCACACCTGTTATTTTTCCCTTCATAAATAGGAGCTGAACAACTGATCACTTATTCATTTTTTGTTAGTTATATGTTGCATTAAAAGGGTTTTTTTTTTTTCTGTGGGTTTTATAATAATGCATTGATAATGTGCAGTGTAGAAACAGGCCATGTACGAAAATTAAACCCTTCTCTCTCTCTGTTTGGAAAAAGTTATAAAGATTGTAAAACATCGGTACAAGATCCATCAAAAAATAGTAATATTGGATGAATAATAAAAGGTGAAAAGGAAAGAGACTGTCTTTCATCTAAATGCTAATTTGGCTTCCATTTCTTCTTATTCTTCTTCTTTATATACAAGCAGATGCTACGTTAATAATAACACTTTTGCACGAACACCAGAAGACAATCGCAACATGGCATTTCCGATAATACAAAGAAATTTCTTAAAGTTATTTCCATTTGAAATTTTCATACAGAGTATTTAATTGCGATTGTCGTTCATGTTTGTGCAAGGCATGAAAAAATGAGATCATAGATATATATGTATATATAGTTAACAAGTGTCGATTTTCATAACTTTTTGAGCCGATGAAACGAACGAGACGAACATTAATCGTGCACCAGGGTCTATAACAAACTTGTCTAAAACATTCGCAAAAAGTGATGATTCACAACCAATCAATTAATTTTGAAATTTAAAATTGAAATTAACAACTGGCATTCAATCACCGAGCATCCAATTAGATTTCCCCGGTTACTATGCTACTTGAACAATTTTTGGTTATTAAATTACACGTCGTAGTAACAAATGACCACATAGCTCCCAGTAACTTCAAATACCGATATTCACTTTACTGGAAAAAAACAAACCTAAAATATTTATTAAATTTCCGCAAAAGAGTCATGCATAATACCAATTAAGAAAACAACAAAAAATGGTTATCGAAAATCATTTTCAGGGCAATGTCAAACTAGGAAATTCAATTAGTATGTTAAATTAGATATCGAATAGTGTAGTATACTTATGGGTAGTTTCGTCACGTTTAAACATTTGTAATTAGCGATGAGGGAAATTAGCCGCGTTGATGCTAACACACGAAAATCGTTCTCATTATGAATTGCGTAGGTCAATTGAAAGGATGATCTGCAAACAATGTCATATCAACTAGAATCTAAAATGTCAAAATCGCTATCGACGTTGTACAACATCCATTCAATTACCAAACATCCAATTAGTCAGATTTTCACTGGTTACTAAGCTACTTGAACTTCGTAACCATTAACTGTCACTGAACTAACAGTTCAGTAACAGTGACCAACACTAACCCACTTCACAATGCACTTTAGACATTGCTAAATTTTAGCAAAAAAATATGTAAAGTACAGATTAAAAATAAAAAGTGAATACCTTCTGATTAACTGAAAAAGCAGCTTGTGATGCTAGTGGCTTGTAGCATTTTATTGTTTTTAAGTAACCCAAATTAGTCTCTATGGGTATAAATATTAGTATTTTATGATTAATGCTAAACTGGTATAGGCTAATAAACTGGTTTAGGCCAGTAAAAAACAACACAACGTCAAGCTACAAGCGTCACAAGCGGCTCTCTCAGCTAATCAAAAAGTACCAAAAATAGTTATAACTTTTTTTTTAGCATGATATTTAATTAGGTAGTCAACTATCGGATAGCGTTAGTATGCTTTGTGACTTTTCATCACCCTTTAACATTTGTAATTAGCGATGACGAAAATTACCCTGGTTGGTGCAAACAGACGAAATCGCCTCCATTTCCACTCATTCATTAGTAATTTGCTCCTTTTCAACATTGCCAGGATTAACGTATATCTGATTACTTCCATTAACGTGGTGCTAGTGTCTGTGTGTAAGTGTCGAAAGAACTCTTTTTTGATTGATCGATTTTTTCTCAAGTAAAGCGTCGTCCACACTACTTGATGCTAAATTACACATCCTAAATTTAGTAACATTCAAGATTGCTGATTATGACACAACACTCTCATCATTATATAAATCCGGTATTTGAAACTTTAAAAAGCAACTCTTCTGTTTACTGCAAAACCACTTGTGCCGCTAGGGCTAGCATTCGTATCGATCGTTGTTTCCAAAGCCCCCTAGGTTCGGTCAGTTCTGGTTAGTGCGTTTCAATTTGAGCGTTTGTCCACCCATTGGCAAGCAACCGAACCAAATGGGGTGTGGAAACACAACGATGATCGATCACACATACCAGCACTAGCGCCACAAGCGGCTTTACAGTTAACAGAAAAGTTCCTTTAAATTTGTTCAGATATCGCAAAAAATAAGTAAAATAAATTTTCCACATCTTATTTACAATATTTCAATAAGATTTCCAAACGTTTTCGAAACAAAAAACAAAATAATAAGGAATAAGATTTTTAGAATTTAAAGAAGAAACTGACTTCAAGATTTCCCAGAAATGTTTTAAAAAACAAAATAAATAAGAATCAAGTTTTCCAAACTTAAGTGCACACACACAAAAAAAATTGTTTTTACACATCCTGTTTCAATAATATTTTCCAGAAATTTTCCAAAAAACATTTTTCACTATTTACATTATTTTAAGTAATGTTAACAGACCCCGATGCACGCTATAAAGTCTTCGATAAATATTTTGCAAAAAAAAATCAATGGGTTTTTAGTCAAACATTGACCTATAGTGACGTATTATCTTGACTGTTAATAACATCCTGTCGAGACACGATAATTATTAATAATATCAAATAATAATATTGACTGCATTGATAAAGTTTCCTGAAAAGGGAAGAGAAAAACTCGCCTATAACTACAGTATATAAACAATGGGTTGTTATTAGTTTTGTTTTGTTTTTTGAGTTTTCACAAGCACTTCAACACATCATTTTCCAGCTAACGACAATTTACAAACCCTATCAATAACAATCTTACTACAAAAAAAAATCTAAAAGGTATGTTTAAACACAAACATCCACTCGTTAGAGATTTAAATATCAACATCATTAGCTGCTGCAGATCACACTATTATCCAGCTTTTAGCTACTTCGAATACTACTCGACAACGAACGATGAGTCCATTTTCTTTCTTTTTTTGCATTTCTATACAGAATACTGTCAGTAAAAATGGAACAGTCATTTTTTGTGTAAGTATGTATAATATACTAGATTGCATTGTTCGAACGAAATGGGAAAAATGAACACCGCGTGACAAACATCATCGCAAGCGCAAACCTTATCTCGACAACAACGAGTATTGCGTATTCCCATTTCATGATCTCCTGGATAAAAATGAACGTAAAGCACCAAAAACGTATTGGAATAAAAAAAAAACTCCTCCCCCCTCAAATTTTTTTTTACAAAAAAAAAGAAGTGTTTTTTTACCACTCTTTTTAATATATTTGTACAAAAACCTGCATTTTTAGATGACACTTTTTTTTTTTGAAACGTGATCAAATCAAATATAATTTCGAGAAAATAAATCCCAACACCATCCAAAAATGCAAGTCTTTGCTTGAAAAGTCTAAACAGAAAAGCATCTAGGGTGGCGAAAAATGGATGATTTGAAAAATTGGTCGTAACGCGAGAAAATGGCACCAGAAACAACGCAATGGCCTACTTGATGGTTTTCAGGGATTTCCTTTGTGTTTTTGTTTTAATTATTATCACTGACGTGGGTTCAGAATAACTGCAGCACCGATGTTGCAATGACTGGAGTCAAGAGGGCAGTAATCAAAGTGGACAAAAGGTTCACACCATGGTTGTCCAACAGTTGCAAGCCGCTGATGTGGCGAATATCTTCACCTGGATGGTCCACCACTTTGCCAGTTTTCTCGTTTAGTCCTTTGGTAAGTGAAAACCAAACAGAAAAAAAAATACCAGATCAAACTTCTTCGAAACGTCGATTAAGATCCAAAGAGATTATTCATTTCATGCATAAGGAATGGCATTACCTGAGAACTGGAACGTGGCACCCAGAAAAGAATCAATCACCGAACCTAAGAGTCCTGCGACGGTTCCGACGATAAGCACGCGCCACTGAGCTGGAGCATCAGTGAGCAATTCCTTGTGAACACAAACCAGTAAGGCACCATAGTAGGCCGCACCGATAGCCAAGCCACCCAGTGCACTGAATAATAAGCCAGCCATTGACACCGCACCATTGGTTCCTGAAAATGCAAACAAAACATTCTTGTGGAACATATCACAACCACCATCTTTCTACTTTGAGATAATGTATGTCGTGAAAATACTTATATATAACGCATTAAAGTTTTCAATTATCGTGATTATTAATAATTTTCAAATATTTATCAATAATAATACAAGGAGACAATTGAAAGACCTGGTGTAAAAGGGTGTTAAGTAGCGTTTTGGTAAAACATTACCAAGAAGCACTTTCGAATATGAACTGTAGTTGTAATTCTACCTTCTTAACGCATAATTTTGAGCAAAAAAAAAATGTTCAAAAATATTAAATCAAGAAGTGTGGAGTAGCCCATAGACACAGCAAAGCAAGTTGAGATCTTGAAATGCGTTTTCCTGGGGATTGTGAATATCTTACTTAACACCCAGGTCCTTCAATCAAACAGCAATACCTCGTTTAGCATTGTTAATTCATTCTGGAAAACTCGCTAGCGCTAACCGAATAAAAAACTTAAACAAAAATTTATCCTACTTGAAACAAATATAAATTTAAGGTTAGTTTAGGTGTTTTTACATTTTCTCTAAAAAGTTGTAAGCCTAAATTTAATCCAAAATCTTACCTAACGCAACTATCGTACTGTATTTTAATGCTAATTTCATACTTTGCCAATAAAAAAGACAGCACAGTAGCGTCACACGGGGGTGCAAGAGGACCTATACTCTATCCCAAAGCAATTATGAGGAAGCTAAATGAATCAGCCAATGGTTGACGAGCGTACCTCTCACACGTTTCAGTTGCTGTGTGATC
>JAQIWH010007911.1:0-10845 GCA_034695005.1 Cryptops parisi | reverse complement strand
AAATGTAGAAGCAGTTTTTATGAAGTACTTTAAACTTCTAAGTCGTTTCAATAATTGTTTTAATTGAAAACAAGCTTGAATGTGCGTGAAAATTTCATAACATACAGTACTTTATTTGTAAATACTAATAGTATTACTGTACCGGTATATAAATAATTTGTATGGTTTGTAGAATAAAATTGTCTACAAAGCTAAAAATACAATTACCTATGTTGGCATTGGCAATAGTGAAATCATTTACAGATAGTGTATGTAGTATCAAAGCTTAGTATGATTACAAAAATTTTACAAATATTTATAAATTGATATTTATATTGAAACTATCAATGCGTTTTAAATTATTATCCGAATGAAAAAAATTATTGGCCCTCCTTTGTTGAAAATTTATGTCATATCACAAAATGTGTTAAACTAATAAATAACTTGTATGACATAATCGACAGTCATTTAATCTATACACGTAATACACATAAATACACACTGAACACACTAGTTATCAAATCTAATTGTATAGACTAAAAATGAAATATATACAGGGGTGGTCCAATAGCCACTACCCGTTGCAAACGTAATTAAAGGTGCTTTGCAATGGGTAATAACTTTTTACAAGGGATAACGACTTGTGGGCCACCCTGTATAACTACACAACTTTTGTACGGAAAATTTCATTGACATCATGTACCGAACTATTTCATCATTTAGGACTTAGGTTAACAGAAACAGTTATTATTATAGCTCGTGCAATATCTTTTTTTGTTTACAATTATTACGAGGGTTTAAAAACCTCTAACAGATAAATCCCAACAAAGTGAACATTCAATCCTTTCGTCGTTAATCTCTTCTTTTCATCGGCGAACTTATAATGTCGCAGCATCATCGTTTTTGTCACTAACTTCATCTTTAGCTCCTATCTCTTTTCTATCACGACTAGTGCTATTGTGTACTACCTTTGCACAAAGGCAACCGTTAAGCGTGGGAGGAAATTGTAGTGATGAAGTGGCAATCGCTTTATTAACAGATCGTTCGATGTCACGCTTACTAGAGCTCGACCCCACCGTCGCCATCTGTCGCTATGGCGCGTGTCAGGCCTTCCATTTCGTTCCTGGTAAACTCCTATATAAGCCTACTCTACTCTCCCACTATTCAAAATAGACCAAGGGGGAAAGAAAAGTTTAGTGAAAATGCATCATCAAAAGGCAAAAAACGGAAACTCTTTACTCGCTTCGTTGCACCTATGAATATTTATTATGATCACTGTTTGTTCAACTTCGTTGTTGCCGATAAATAACGGGTTTTCAGCTATTGACCACTCCCCCTTAAACTCGATCGGTTGAATTTTTAATTCATTGTCATTCATTCGACGTAACCGACTCGTGTATATTTTTACAGAATTTTTTAACGTTTCGAAAAATGCAAAAAAAAAAATTATCCAATTTTAGCTTTAAGTTTAATTGCAGCTTGTTTCGCAACTGCGTAAGCTACCATACATATGCAAGTTTAAATAATTCAATTTTATAACATAGTATACAATTATACGGTATTATAAAGCCGATAATACAAGATCCTTCAATAAATAATTGAAAAATATTTTTACCAACTTTTTTCATGCTAGATATGTCATATAGTGTGTTGTGTGTACATACAGAGTGTCCGAGTATTATCGTTACAACTTTATATACATCTATATACAAGGCGTTCTTGAAAAGTCTAGTCAAATTTTGACGCTGCGCATCAAAACAAAGCAAAAAATCCATGTATATATCCGGATATTTATTTGATCACAGCGATTATGTGATCATAGAACTGTGCATTTTCGTGACTTCACCCTGTGTTATCTTGAAAGGGAGTTCCAGACCCACTATTATTTTGGTTGTTTGATTGGTTTTGATGTTTAGCATTTGTGGCTAAAATCTGACTAACTCTTTTAGGAACACCATGTTTAAAGTTGTTAAGATTATTTTTAGATCCCCTATACATCGTATATTATGTATGAGACTGTTATTTGGCAATTATGTATTTTTTATAATTATTTATTTTTTTATTTTTTTTAATTATTACCATTCTATTGTTACATATAGTAACAACAAACTATCCCGGATAAAAAAAAAACTGTGTAAAAATATAACCTACATATTGGTTATGTGGTTATGGTAACAAATAAAATATCCTGCATAAAAAAAAATTGTGTAAAAAATAAAATTGTAACCTACATATTGGCTATCACTTCATAAACGTTTGAGGTTGGATCAGTCTTTAATATCTAACTGCATTGCACCTGTACTATACTAACATAAAGTACACCATTTAGTCATCCGTCCAATCAGCATAGTCGAGTGGTGTCTCCGCTTTCAGTTTATACAAGGACTTGAACATTCAACAATTCTATTTTGACAATGTCATGAGATATACTTGCTGGTTTCACTATCTCATCCTATAAGAGGAAGTTGTCATTCATAAAAAAAAAACATTATGTGTACATATATTTCATTGCACATGTCAAGTCGCAGGGATGCTTTTTCAGAGCATCAATCTCCTATTGATCAGCGATTTGTTCTGGTTTGTTATTTACTTTGGGTCGAATGGAAAATGGTTGGTCAATCGTTGTTGATGTCACATCAAACCGTCGCAAAGCGGAATTTTATCACCAAACACACACAAAGAACGAGGAAAGAAATGACGAAAGGCTGATAAACACAGAAGGCTCGTGTTTAGACATTAATTATGTAACTCGAGATGTAGTAGGAAAAATAAAAATAAAAAGATGAGACCAGCCATATGTGAAGTGCTCGAGGAAATAGTGTATCGAATCGAATCGGTTCGATTTTTATCTTTAGTCAGCACCTGAATCTTTTATACGTAGACTACCTTGTGTTTTGTTGATATTATACGAGTCAAAAGGTTGTTCAACGTCGTTTATCATGACAGTCAAAACCGTGAATAAATTTAAATTTACACAAAAAAAACATGTCTCATAAGTTTGTTTAGTTATAGATATACTATCAAGTTTTCGTCAAATCACTAGTTAATTAAAAAAAAGGAAACAGAATAATCTTGAAATTTTGTTTAGTATTAGATAAAAAGTTTATTATTAGATTTCAGTAATTTTTAAGCTTAAGGTTCAAATTTCGAAAAATAAAATAAAATAATCATAGCCTTATAAAGTAAACTGTGATTACTGTCTATATTGGAAAAACTCAATTGAAACCAGACATTACTCACTCGTTTCGGAAATCAAGTTATTTCACTGTATCCTTTTATGACATTATGGTGGGGGACAACATTTATGTCGATTTAATTTTATTTCCCACTGGTCAATAAGCAATCATTTTAGGAACCCATTTTTACTTTCCCCCTCTGCTTTTTATTTAATTATACAGGTTAAGGGTTAAATCATTTACTAGTTCAATTTTGATTAGCTGTCAAAGTCTACACACAAAAGTCAAAACCTATTTTGAATTTGTGGTGATATAATATTTCACGTGTATAAACGATTAGACGATTAAAAATAGATATAAAATAATTAAACAATCATAAACTATAAACAATATAATAATTTATATATTTATATAAATTATATATTTATTATAGCTACACTTTTTTCAAATATATTATACCTTAAATATAATCATTATTACCATATTTTAGCTACTCTACAATATGTACGCGAAACATGTTACGTTCACATACACATGCGTTTATATAGTATAATCCACTTTTAAACTAATAGGCTACTGGTCACTTTTTGGACATTTTTGCCAAAATTATATACAATATTATATACTAATGATTACATTTTTATATTTTAAACTATAAACTCGTGTTAACCATGGGAGTTTGTTTATATATGTAGTGTACGGTAGTTCAAACGAATACATGGTGGTACAGGTATAATTAAATATGGGGCTTATGATGCCAAACACTGTACATGGTTTAGAGTTTTATATGTGTATTTGATGATTTTATCCAAGCAACCATAGTGTATATACAAAAAACCAACTTTGTCGACCTGTCTGTCCAAGTCATCGACCAAGAAGCTAACTGAATTAATGGGACATTTCCAATTCGTTAAGCGATTAATCCTGGCTGAGACGTATGGCGGCCGACCGAATTGAGGTCCCCAATCGAATCAGAGAGGGGAAAGAGATAAAGTGAAGGCAAAAGGGGGAGTCAAAATGAGGGGGGTATTTTTAAAGAGGCGAAGCAGTAGTCAACGAAAGGGGATTTGACCATAGGACTAAGAATAGGAGAGAAAGCCAAATGACTAACTGATCGAAGGGATCATTGCAACTTGACAGCAAAGGGCTTACGCCTGGCAAACTACAGCTTTAATGGGATTACTATATACGATTTTATTCTATACCAGATATCAGCCGATACTTTAAGTATAATACAAAAAAAATTTAATTCTACATACTAAAAAAAATTAGATCGAAACGTGTCTTTGTGTACATTCATTTCTAGTGATTCGCTACGCGTGCTTAAATATGTATTCAATGACATTGATTCATTTTTAAATGAAAAAAAAAAGGTCCGTGCAGTGTATACAAGGTAAAAAACAAACAAACAAACATTAGTAAGTTTAGTTTAGCTTTTGAGCTATATAATTTTGAAAAAAAAAATGTTTTCCTTCCTGTATTAAAAAGCAGTGCATCAATATTATTCATATATTTGTTCCTCTTTGACAACAATTTTCAAGCAGGATAAAAAAAAATAAATAGAGAAATCAGTATATCCCTATATAAAGGGTAGTATGTTACACAATACATACACACACACACCTCCGGTTAACATGGCAGCTTTGTCTCTTGGCTTTCTTTCCTGTCTCACCGTTCAGCCCTAATGCATTATTAAACACCACGATTGATAAAAACCCAAAGAGGGAGAGAAAGTATAAAAAAAAAAAAGTGAGAGAGAAAGGGAGAAAATCATTGCCTTTCCCCTATCCAATGGTGGGGGAGGAAAAAATTAGAAGCGAGAGATGACGAAAAGGGGTGGGGGGTAAAAGAGGGGGGCTTTTGCCAATGGAAGGCTCACCTGCGGATTAAGCGCCTTTTGATTGCCTAAATCCGGGTGTCGCGTGCGTGACACGTTGACACTGACCCCTCGCAGTCGACTTTGTGAAGCACGTGCCACGCTAGGGATGAAAGGATCAAGCGACCCAATCCCAGGGAAACATAGCTAGGGTTTCTTCTCTCTATGACTCGAAACAAGTGTAAACTTCCTGTAAACTTACAACCTCAAACAAGTCACCCTCCAACGAAATCCTTCAAATTCGATAATCTCTAATTTGAACATTCGGTTTTGTTGTTTTAGGATATGCTAAAACATTTTTGTATTAACACGCCTCACTTATTTATCAATATTGTCGGTGGACTATTAAAACAAAACAATGTACAGTATTACAAATCCGAATACGGTAGACAAACGAAAACACGTATAAAATAAAACGAAGAATCAACAGTTGCATGGTGAACGTAAATATTAATTTTTATAACCTATTACCACAACAATTGTTTCGAAAAATGCCAACGTTATTCTGTCAACTGCCATTTTTATTAGCAGAAAATAGGCTAGTGCCGTTATTATGAGCAAAAGCATACCGTACACTGAATTTGATAAGTTAAAAAAATATTATGCAACTATGTCAATGTTTGAATTATTTGTGGATACTACAATACGAAACAAATTATCGCTCTAAAAAATTTTTTATATAAAATTATAAAATGTTAACTTTAAAGAATATTACCCCAACAATCACGCTCTGACGCGACAAAACAAAAGAAAATTTACTAATCGATCATTGAAAATTTAAATTGATAAATACATGAGAAATACCAATATCCACCAAATGTAGAGGTTGTCCAAAAATGTCTACAAGTTTATATATATCGTATACTAGAAATATACTCGCGTAACTACGTGACTGGAAAAAGTTCAACTTATTTTTAGAAAACAATTACTTAAGTTAATATGTGAATATTTAAAATGCAAAAATAAAGCTTATGACAATTTTATATGTAGTACAACAATCTAAAGCACATATTCAGATTGTTGTACTGCTGTACTACTGTTGTACAATGAGCTAATCTTCATGTGTTATTTTTGTTGGCGAGAAGTAACACAATTGTAACTCAAGGACGTCAGACATAACTAAAGTTCGACAATTGCAGAAAAATCTGGATAAATTTAACGATAATTTCCAGACACCATGTTATGTATGAAGTCAAAATACATATAAAAAAAACTTGTCCGTATAAAAAAGCTCATAGGGATTACCTTATGTAAATTTTACATAATCCCTTACCCTGTATGTTCACATATGAAACAGTAGGACAAGACACACAACAAACATAAAAACATCAGACCTAAAAGAGAAGATGAAGACGAAAAAAAATTGGTTTCTTGGTCCAGATGCTGGTGATTTCGCTCTCCACTAGTAAATCCCGTTGCTGGCGTGGGTGGAAATTTCTCGCTTTTCGCTGATAGGCTCCAGGGAGGAAATAAAAGAGAATGTGGAGAGAGAGAGAGGGAATCGTTGGTTGCCAGTGTGGGCGGTTTCGGTGGGGGCCCAGATGTGGCTTGGAGATGAGAGAATAGAGCCCTCCATTTAATTACCGCCTCGCAATGACTCCTAAGTGGACTGCTGTTCCAGCGAAAAATGATGGCCGAAGATCGTAAAGGAAGAGCGAGCTCAATCCCTCCAAATCACTTCCACCCACGCATTTCGCCTCTTCTTCCTTTGTTTACCCCCCAGCACCCTTCTTCTTTCCTAACACCCCTAGCTTTATTTTGCAATCTATGCGCACAAGAGCATTGGCGTGTGTTTGCTGTTGAATAGGCATTTTGTGTATAGAAATAGAAATCTCTTTAATGAAATTTCTTCCAGATCCCTCTGAATTACAAGTGAGTTAGTATATGGTAGAGTTAAACAGTGAAAAAGTATATAAAAACTAAAGCACAAAAAAACTAGTTTTTATGGGTTAGTTAGTTTGGATATAACGAGCTTACATTTATAAAACGACATATGTCTTATATTAACAAAAAAATAGTACATCCGCACTTAATATGAATTAATCATTAACAGAAGTAAAATGGTGTATCAACAACTATTTTAACAATAAATTAAAAACGATAGAATAAATAGCTACTGTACGGTACGTATCTAATCTACCCACTTAATACAGCTTCGTGGGGCTGTTTTCAACGATTAATTTCATCAACGGCTAAAAAATAGCGTCTAACTATTGCTGATCATGAGTATTATGATTCCAAAACAAAGACTGAGGTTATACTGTTAAGTTATCAATTTTGAATTAAATTTTAATATTCAGCGATCATAATTTTAAACTAAGGTCAAGCATATTCAGTCAGTCGTAACTCTCATTATTAAATTTACTTCATCAATCTTCAGTTACATCGATGTAATAACGACTATTTCAACCACAAGTTAAATTTAAGCTTACGTGACATTAGTTTCACGAACTAAAAATAAAGATTAGTAGTAGATATGTAGGAGTAGATAAAGATCATAGAGTAGCTTGTAATTAAATTTTACATCTTTACACAAAAAGCACCTAAATTTGATTCTGTTTCAATAATAACAGTATTTAGTTGAGTTGAATACTATAATAATCAGATTTTTTTTATCTATTTGTATATCTAAATTATCCTCACGTTGTTATGGTGAACCCCTCCCCCCATAATACACGAGGTTCACCATAACAACGTAAATGTGAATAAAATGGCCTTACATGGGTATAAAATAAGCTCACAGATCAGAGTGCATCAGAATGTTTCTGAAATCCGTTAATTCACAACAATGAACTGCGTGATAGAAAATAGCTCACTATATGTATACTATATATATATATGCCTGTCAACAATGACGGATGCTATTGTTGTAATCCTCATTGTTGTGTTTCTATCATTACTTAGTACGTAACCCGTTACCGTACTAACAACAAAGAGTGTATTTTTCACTCACACACACACACACAGAGAAAGATCTGAAAAACAATATGGCGTATATACTAGAAATAAACCCCGTGGCTGATATGGAAACGATGAGGAGTCTAGAAGTAAACTCCAAAAAAAACCTCATTTTCATTGTTTGTTCTTTTTTATGCAATTTTTATTTTATTTTCTAATTATTTATGTTGGTATGATAACACATCTATATATCAGAAGATATACTTATAGTAAACAATTCTCCATCATTGCAGTCCATTGTTGTAATTGTTTGCAGTTTCATGCAATTTCAGAATTGTTGTGTTTTTGTTATACTGTATATAAAAGTTGACTAACTGTGTGATGATGACTACGTGTTGTACGTTATACCGCCATATTTTATTCTCTCATTCATTACACTATTAATCGATCTCTAATTCTATTCAGTAACACCAAACAATTTAATCGGGTAGAAAACCAAATGCTACAAGAATCATGCAGTTCATTAATCATTGTACACACTCGCATTTTATGGTCAAAAGTTCTATCGATCACTGGGGACTGGGGCCCTTCACCATAGCAACGTAAGTGTGCATAAAAAGCGTTTCAGACAGATACGATGATACACACGCACAGATCTGGGTAATTATATACAGCGTGGTCAAAAAAAAAACTGTCACCAATCTTCAAATCGCGATTTCTCATGAACCCCTAATGCTAGAGAAACATCAAAACTACTACATGAAAACTCAATTCAATATCTTTCCAATGATGTATAAGTCTATGGCTTTAAAACTGTTATGGCTATATAAAGTACAGTATGAGAACCATAGCATAGACTCTATTATGCTCCCATAGTTTAGTCGCAATCAGAGCCGGATCGTGTACTTTTTGCGCCCTGGACAATTTTTGGGCGTCTTTTTTTGTAACTTACTTACTACTGTATATAAACTGTATTACTTAACCCTATATATGTACAGTATTGTGACTTACATGTATCATTTGCATGTGGCAAAAATTTCTTGACACATTTTAGATTTTATGTAGCCCAATGTTTCCCAAATTTATTATCTAGTGATGAAACACTTTTATAATTTGTAATATGAAATGGAACCTCTTAAACGTTTGAAGCACCTGAAAAAAAGCGCCGCAGGGATATTTTTTTCATGTTTCAAGGTCAAGTAGGCCTACCAAGTGAAATTGATCTATATATTGTACTATATAATACTGTTACTATATGCTTAATTTTACATATGTATTATAGTACAGTTGAATTATTTGAGCACTCTCTTTGAGTCTCAGTAGTCTTAGGTATACACGACAGATCTGATTTAATCTCTCAGGCTGGGGCAAGGATTTTTTAATCCTTGATTTCTATTAAAAAAAATATATTGAAAGTTATATTTTTCCAGGAAACCAAGTTTTGTGGCCCATGTGAATAAATGCATGCAGCTCTCAATTACACAAGCTGTGCAGTAAAATCGACGAGACCCAAACATTGTCTACTCCAGATATAATCGTACCTACAATATTTTTCACATGTAACTTTTATTGTGTACAGTTTCTTGAAAAATGCCTTTACTAACTAGTGGTTAATTAGAAAAACTGGACAAACATATCAGTCATTTTAAATGAAAAAAGTTGAAGAAGAATAATCCAAAATGTAACAGAAATAACACATTTTATTTTTAATAGAAAACAAAGACTGAAAAAATCCGTCCCAGCCTGGGATCGAACCAGGGACCTCTCGCGACAAGAGGTTACCAGCTTGGGGCAGTATTGCAATTGTCCCTTCGAAATTAACTTGTTTCAAATTTAATTCCAAAAAATAACAATTATAAGCTACTGGTGTATTAACCCACAGCCATTGACTGCCATGGTGGTGGTTTCTAACTAAGCTAAACTGGTGTCTATGAATATAGATACCAGTTTAGATTAGTAAAAAACAACAACCAAATTTATCATTAATCTTAACAATACAATTTGCTTCGTCTGTCTGTCTATCACACTGAGATGGAGAAAATCGTAAAGAAAAAAACTTTTTTATTTTTCCCTCCATGGGATTTGAACCCGGGTTCAAATGGCAGCTATAGCACTACCTTACCAACTAGGCCACTTGAACTCGTACAACAGAACCTGTTTTTTTACCACCTAAGAGCTTCACCGTCATTTTTGACGGGCATACCGCTAGTCATAAAATAATTTGCTTCGTCTGTCTGTCACACTGAGATGAGGAAAATCGTAAAGAAAAAAAGTTGGTTTTTTTTTTGGAAGAGGCGGGATTCGAACCCACACCACAGGATGAGTGGGGCTCAAGAGAGTAGTGCTTAGACCACTCAGCTAAATGAACACATAAAATAGCCCTCTCACATTGAGCTCTAAAGCCCAACGGGTAACCGTGCTTCTGCACGAGCATGCAGCTAGTTAATCATGAAATACACTTTTGTTTGTTTTAACTAAACTATAGACATATGGCATTCTCATACTGTGGGTTAATACAAAAGTACCAATTAGAATTCAAGCTATACATTGGCTATGTTCACGGACGCTTTTTCGCTAAAAACGTTCATAAATAGTCGATAAGTCTCTTTAATTCACATAGAACTCAACTTATAATGGTCATCAACTATATTTTGACGTTTAAGGTCGTTTTTAGCAAAAAAGCGTCTTAACGTCAACGTAACCTATATGTTAAATCTATAAATTCTTATTAAGAATAGCCCCAAGACTTCAGCTCCCTCTATCTATTTTCATCTCTGTGAGAACGCATGCATCGGTGACACCTAGTGACATTTTAATAAAACCAAACCTTCAAAAATTCAAATCCACTGTGCATGGCATGGGGCTACTTCTCAAAGGTATAGAGGCTGATCATATATATACCTTTGGGCTACTTCT
>JAQIWH010007910.1:0-10848 GCA_034695005.1 Cryptops parisi | reverse complement strand
TGCTACACAGTGTGTTCCCAAAAGGTATCGGTATAGTCATTTTAATCACAGATGCTATGCATCAAAACAAACAAACAACCCATATAAACATGGGTTCCGAAATGGTTTTTTTTTCTGAGATAACACAAGGTGAAGTCACGTAGCCTGTTGTCTCATAATCGCTGTAGCTATGCAAATGAGTATACATTTTCGGACCCATGTTTATCATTATATGAACGTTTCGCTCTGTTTTGATGCGTAGCACCTGTGGTAAAATTTGGCTCTAGACCTTTCAGGAACATCCCTTATAGAAAATCTGAAACATGAATTGATTATCACGTATTACAGTATAACTGGCAATTTTTCGATCGTAAAACTAATTTTTCCTTACAAAATAAACAGGACGTTTAAAGTTTCCAGGAATATATTAAATATGTACACTTTTATTGAAGAACTATCGATAATAAATGCGCCAGAGAGAACTAATTTACTCGAATTATAACAGGTAAAAACGTTTATTTAGGACACAATAATAGATACCTCCACTAGGAGAATGGCAAGTTTTTGAAATGACGTGACCTTGTATTTCTTTCGAAAATTATTGTTTTATAAATGTATAGCAATAATTTAGTTTAGCCTATATCAAAACTACAGTATAATAGAACTAGATGGTACCCGAGCTATTTGCTAGTTAAAATAAAGGTTATGTTCTGTTCTAAATGAGCAAAACAGTGGCATTTAGGTTCAGAAATTGTATTCAGTCTATGTCGTTGCACAGAAGTAACAAATAAATGCAAGTGTTATTAATTGTAATCTTTTATTTTGGACGTTTGTCCCGTGGGATGAAGAATTAAAAATTTTTTTTTAAATTAACCTATCCCATGATTTGACAACGATGCATGTTATGTGGAGATTTCACAAAACTGGTGACGCACCAGTCTCATACCAAACAATGCCTAAGAAAATCTCTCGCTTGTCTCAATCTTTCAATACTTGCCATATCTTTATCTATCAGCTAACCCACAACTTTATAATAACGATCTACTATATGAATACTGATATGACTAATCAGGGCATTATTTTGACACATGGAAACTCGAAACAATGTAACATTTAATTTAATAATGTGGCACCATAGTCTTGTGAATTAAACTTTTCAAAGTCGGTATATTTTCAAAGTAGATAGAGTAGAGCATTTAACATAACCAGATTTGTATTAATTAGCAGGTTTAATTAGCAGTTTAATTAGTTAACCCTTGGGTATGATCCATCTTAATTTGTGTATGAAAATGTATATTTGAATTTGTCAATTATTTCGATTACAGTCAGGATATTTTGACCTATCCGTGATAAACATGGACCATACCCAAAGGTCAACTAATTAAACTGCTAATTATAAACAACTTTATAACTAACTCAGGCTATAACTATGTGCCCGTTGATTGACGGTTTTTTTACTAGTGAAACAAGACAGTAAAAGGCACCCTGCTCCTGCAACACCTTCTTTGTAAGTCACTCACCCATGCTGTTCAGTGGAGTTAATTTAGTTCATAGTTATCATGCATCTTTAAATTCGTGTTTAAATCAACCATGCAACAACTGAATAACTCCACTGAATAGCATGGGTGACGTACAGGGAAGCTGTTGTAAAGGCACGGTGCCTTTTACTGTCTATTGTTGTATCAATTTTTATTTTGGTTGCATTGTTGAAAATAAATTAAATAAAAGTGGTTTCTGACTAAATGGGCCCGTGGCTACAACTTTCTAAATATGACTTGGTATCTAAGACTCATGGTTTTCGATGGTTTTTCGTGAAAATTAATTTCAAGGCCAATGATAATATCACCATTGGAAAGGTCCCTCTCATGCGCAAACAATGTGTTTTTCACATTCTTTGATTTCCCTGATATTTGGATGTGTCACAATAAATGAGCTACCCTGTATATTAATTTATAGAATTTATTGCCTCATGTAAAACCCAGATTTTGTTTTCTAATCATGGTTCTTCTTTTTCGCCATTCCAACAATACATCACTTCACCCAGCGCTCAACCTTTGCATACGTGCAAAGCATGAAACAACATGACCATATTTGTCATGGTGATTACGGTATTAGAATATAAGATAAGCACAATTTTTTCTTCTGTTGTTGTTAACTCCAATTTACTGGTCGAGTAACGAAAATTCTAATCACGATATCTTGTATAACCAGTGTTAAATAGGCGCTGTTGTAAGTGGGTACATTAATTTTCGGATGAGAAACAACAGTTAATAATACAGTGGAATCCGGTTATTATAATCACTTTGGAACCAGTGCTTTTTGACAACAATAGCCTGCTGATATCATTAAAACAAGGGATACGTTTTTGGACCTACTGATTATGATAATATCCGATTATCCGTGATTATAATAACCAGATTCCACTGTATCAATAAGTTTTGTCCGGTTTTGTTTGCCTATTAGTCAGATTTTCAATGGACTAACAATTTGTGGAATTTGTTTCGACCATTCTGTTGTTGGTTAGCGAATGTTTCAATTGGTAGGTAACATTAACTGTGGATTGCTAGTTAATGTGAATTTGTAAATAATTTCCGTACTCGATTGTGGTAATTTTTGTTTTTCGACTTTGTTTAGTCCTCATGACCTGTATCGTCTAGTAAAAGAAAATGTTGAGCGAAGATTAGGTACACAGTATTTGCATTCTGGCGCAACTCCGATTGCAGATAAAACTATTCTGACATAGCGAGTGTAATCAATCATCATAAAAAAATAGGTTTATGCACATCTATGGTTCATGGTTGTTGGGTCACAAACAGAAGTCGGGTTATAAAATGCTGCAAAGTAAGGAGAAAGCATTTGGTGACAAATGTTGCGTTTTTCCCTTCAACGTGTGGATGTAGGCTCAAGTACAATTATTACCCAACATGCCTGGAGGATTCCAATCATGTATCAATTTTGCATGTTTACTATTCTGAATAAATGTTTTATTGAATGTACATTCAAATGAATAATGTACTGTTACTATGTAATCAAACATACATACGTATAGTAGCAACAAACATAGAATACAACAGTAAATTGCATACACTACTACTGTAATGCAAACTATGCTAAAACAAGTGCACTAAAAATGCGCACATTGGATTTGTGCGGTTTTTGATTTACGCAATTCTTGTTTTATGCGGGTTTTTTTTGCTACATAAAGTATATTCTCATAAACGACTGTAGATGGCAGTATACGTTCAATTCCAAGCTCACTCACAAGTGAAGCTAATATCTTATATTCATAACAGTCTGCAATCTGATCTGCACAAACTGGACAGCTTTTACCTGACATCACATGGAAAAACCAAAAACACCAACCAAAAAAAACATACACAATTTCACTAACAAGAACTGTTTTACTCTTTTCAATTTTCGAATGAATAAATTATTATCGCTGTTTTAAACAAAACGCTAAAAAAAACGTCAAAAGTGGACGGGTCGTGACGTCATGGACGATGGACGTGTTCCTAATGAATAGGAGTTTTCCATAGACTTGGTCTGACTTTTGAAGGATTCCGTCAATTTGACGGGTTTAAAAAAGCTAGTAAAGAGTATAAAAAATACGTCGAATAAAGCCAGCAGTGCATAATGTTGCAGTTCATTTCTCTTGTTTTGGAATTGAAAATTCAACAATTGAATGAGAACCATTTAGCATGAATTCTAAATTTAACTGTATGCTACCACTGTATATATGTATATGGAAACAGAAAACAACAGCTGTGAACATCACGTCAAGCAATAAATTGTTCGACGTTTTTTTCAACATTTGTTAACTATAGGGGGAGATATAAATGAAAGTTTGTAAATACCAGAATGCTGGATAATACAAGTTTCACTGAAGCTCATTCCGGTAAGGAAACTTAAGAAATGTTTGATTCTCTGCTCATACAGAAATGATATATTTCTTGTTCCGAATGCTTAATATTAAAGTAATTCAAGACCTTTCTTTACGAAAAATCTGTTTCGTAACGTTCTAATGCTAAGGTTGTTTTCAGTGTATTGCATGTTTGTCAGTATGTCACTGAGCAGAACGCATCTCTATTTATATACAGTTTTGATGTACGGTATTTTTCCTATTGGGGCTAAAAACGTGTTTTATCATCGTGCTAGAACGTATCCCATTAAATTTCAATACATCTTCAAATTAAAATGTTTGGATTCAAGGCGACAAGCATTTGAATTTTGCCTTGAATTCAAATGACAACATGAATAGCAAGTTAACAACAACAACCACCATCACAACATGGAAAAAAATCGTTTTGGTTACTTATTTATTTTTCTACCAGTTTTTATTTTTTCTTTCATCAGATTCAGGAAGAGAAAGATAAATGATGGGAAAAAAAGTTGAAAAATTATTTTTATTTTTTTACATATCTTCCATATCATACAAGTTACAATTTTCTACAATAGTACCCGACTTAAAAACTATAAGCAAATGTTCTGCTTGTGCAACCATGTTGAATGCTTTCTTTACCATGTGTGTTTTTTTTCTTGTTTATATTTATATTTTTAGTTTCGCTTGATCAGCCAAATATAAAAAAAATATTATAACCCTTTCTTTTGTTTTTTGACTTCCTCTTGGTGTAAATGATAGCGCAAATATTAATAAGCGTATAATCTCCAGACATGGAATGTGTACGCAAGTGAAAACACTGCTCTTTTTATTTATATTTAGTCAGTAGGCCAGCAGTTAGTCTGGCTAAATAGGTGTTAAAACATTTGAATAATCCGTTTTAATCCATATCCTTAAAAAGTTGTTTTTCTTTGTCTGCAGTTTTTTTGTCAATAAGTGTACTAGTTGGTAAGACAAGCAGCACTTGTTTCTTATTGATACGCAAAGTCGTAATATCCGACAAGAATTTAAAAACTCGAGTTGTGAACCGGTCAAAACTCACAAACCTATTTGACGTTTTCGTGTTATTGGTATTTGTCGATATATCCGTCATTGGACATTTAGTCAATAGAAACGGTAACTTAAGTTTGGAGGATGACATGATGCAATTTCTTTAACACATCTGTTTGAAAGAAAACTCTACATTATTAGCTCAGTAAACTTTATCTTCGGTTGTCTTGCTGCTACCATAAACTGTTAAACTATACAGGATGTTCTTAAAAAGGTCCAGTCAGATTTTTATCCCAGATGCTACGCATCAAAACAAAGCAAAAAAGTCCATATAAACATGTCTGGAAATGCACTGATTTGCATTACAGCGAGTACGAGAAATAAGTCTATGCAATTACGTCACTTCACTCTGTTAACTCGAAACGGAAGCATTTCCGGACTCATGTTTATATGACTTTTTGCTTTGTTTTAATGCGTAGTGTCTGTGACTGCTAGACCTTTTAGGAACACCCTGCATTGTTATATAACCCTAGTCGGATGTTTCTGTGTAACGTTCTGAGTGAGATGGAAACAGTAGATGGGATCAACGTTGGTGGTACCGGTAACTATATGAGCTTCAGTTCCGCATTCACTAGGCTTATGGAAATTTGAGATCTATGATCTGTTGGTGCAGTGATGGAATTTAGGTTTCATCGATAAGTTACTCGCCAAATTTCCTGTAGGTTAATTGGCAAATTATTGATTGGAACTAGACTTGTCAATTTTCAAAAGCAGTTTTCATGTTACATAGTTGGACAGTTTACTGACGTTTCCTTCAGTAAGGCAGGTGGAAGTGCAGTTGGGAAAGTCATGCTAAGGGAATGCGAAATGATTTATTTTTCTATGTACAATTAAGTGCTAATCTACCTAGATCAGTTAAAAAAAATGTGTAATTCAAAATTTTTTATTTTATTTTTTGTTTTTATAGTTTGAGTTTTGAAAATGTGGAAATATTATGGAAATTTTAAACACGAGTAAGGTCAGTTCAGCAAAACTTCTGAGAAATAATCTGAGGGAATCTGATAACCTTGATTGTTTTTGAAAAGTCGCAAATTATCCAAGGGAAATTTCGCTATTTTTGTTTATTTTTTTTTAAGGAAATGAAAATTCAAACTTTAGCTACATAATATTACGAAACGGGCTGTAATCTAATAATCTTGATTTTTTTGTTATCTAAAATATACTCGAGTTGAACCTTCTCTAATAGTTTAATTCGATAATGTTAGCGTGTACTGTAGATGGTTATGGGTTTTGGTTATGGGTTATGTGTTTATGTATGAACTATGTTTTGGCTCTTTCTTTGAACACCATTACGGATAGGAAATCTTTGATAAACATCAGTACATGAAATTTACAAGTTCAACGCTTTAATACGTTTGATTGTCAAACTTACAAAAGTACATTCTCTCTTACTTGAGGACTAAAGAACTCTTTCTTACCAATTTTGGTTTGTTTTTGGTTGGTTAAAATTATCCAGTGATGTGTTTTTAATTAAAATTTAACAGGGAGAGAAGACAATTTGTAACTTAGTTTTTTTGGTTACTTAGCAGTAGGACTTTGCTTATCTTAGCAATAAGATCTGCAGGGTGTTGTGCTTGAGAAAATGAGAGTAACCAACGAGTTCCTGTGATTTATGTTTTTAGATTTTTTCTCGCGATGTCTTGACCATTCAACATTCGGTTTATTTTCTGCAACTTTATGTTAATAGCTCTTTTGTTATAATGGAAATATGTTGGTGGTACTTCAGTTCTTTCAAAAGGTGATCCTCCTATTTTTACAAAAGAGAAGACAGTTCCTTCATTCCAAGCAGTACAACTACCCAAATACAGCCTTATCTTTGTTACGGAACTCCTCGCGCAACCAACCGGAACTTGGCATTCCTTCCAGTTTCCAGCAGGGTTAGCATTATGGAAAGGAAAGAAAAAGAAACCATGGGGTACAAGCACACTATTCATTTCGTCAACCATTTCCTCTTTTCCAAATCGTTTAAGATGTCGGATCCTGTCATCCATCAAATGATCATCTCGTGAAGCTTTTCTGGTCTTTTCATGTTGCTGCTGCTGCTGTTTTGGCTTGCTTGCCTTTAGGGTGTCTGCCATGCTCTTGAGGCAGTGTCACGCCCTACTTGGCCCCCGAGGCAGAGTTGGTAGTTTGGCTGCTCAAGCCGCCATGTTGAGATGTAGGTCATCCGATCGGCTGGCCACAGCAAAGAGCAGAGCCAGTTCAACGGCTGTTGCCACGTGAAGCTCACAGATGCTTCTTCTTCGGCAAAGGGCACAATACGACCGCCTTCCAAACTTTTTCATCTCTTATCTGTTCCCTTCGAACTTTGCATTCATGTATTGTCACCAACTTCTAAGGGCATATCCTTCACATGCCATGATCATGCGGTGAGGGGATACTATATCCCCTCACTTTTCTTATTCTTCTTTTTTTTTTGTATTTATAGTCTCATTTTATGTAATTCTTTCTTGGTCTGTGTTTTTCATGGAGGTCCATTTAACGTGGTCTCGTCTTTGACTGAAGTTACTTGGTTGTCTTTGACATTCCATATAGGCTGATATACATTTCAGTCTTATTTTCTTCTTCTTCTTTTGGTTTGCTGAATTGTCCTGTGAGAGATATGGAACATTACCCAATTAGTGAACTCGCATCATCGGTACGTTTCGGATATCCATCTTCGCTGGATCTTGTATTGCTTAGTAGTAAGTGATTTGATTTTGTAATATGCATGAGGATTTGGAAATGTCCAATTATGGGGATACTAAAGTTTGGATGATTACAGTTATTGCAATACAATTTATGTTATATCATTGTCTTCATATTGCGACAACTTATCCTTGGTAACTACTGTGGTGTGATACGTGTGTATGCGTATCTATAAATGTGTAAAAAATTAATTTTATGCAATTTACTTAATTTCTGGCAGTTTATAAGAGATGTTATATGTTGTTGTTCACAAGGAGTTATTCTGTCGTTGTACCACATTGTCATTGCGAAATGAACAGCTGATTGTGCTTCAGTATGCATTATTGTTGTCAGACTACAGTTACATGTTATTGGATTTTTTGCTAATGTGCTTGTGTATGGCTATTGTTTAACGGTAGGTAATATTAGTGCTTCTAAAACATCCGCAAGATGCAGAACAAATGTAGGCTATGAGAATGAATTTCATTGTTCAACTAGGTTACAACACGTGGAACTAGTGTAAAATTTGAATAAGTAGACAGTAACTGTAGTCTGACTTCAGAACATGAGAACTGTTACATTTCTAACAATAGTTATACAGATATCCTGTCTCCCCTCCCACACCTTTTCCAATGCTGTGTAACACTGTTACGAAGTTAGACCGAGACAAGAGGAAAAGACAGAAAACTTAGTGTAGGAAAAGACAGACAAAGAGGCAATGCAAATTGAATCATTGTTTACATAGTGTTTTTTTTTAAACAACTAAAATGGCACAGGCAGGTGAAGAGTGAAAGACAAAGATGACCAAAAGTAACTCGTTCACTGACATGTAAATGCTACTACCATGAGCCTTTTATTAAGATTAAGGTCATCGTTGTAATGAAGGGCAGTTAGCATGGTTTATCGAATTGGATTTATCCAGGGTTTTTTACTAGTTGGTATATTACGGTAATCGTAGTTGATCATTGTGGTTAAAGGTACGATTTGGAATGGCCAATTTAACCTGAGTGGGGCTGCGAAGGTCATTTTTTTCTCGTTGTTATGTGATGGGGGGGGGTGTTGTTTTTATGACGCAAGAACCCACTTAGCTGGACCCCTGATGACAAACATTTTCTGCCCAGCAGAATGTTGTTTGTTTATCATTTAAAACAATGGTTTTTTTTGGACACATTATCGGTGTATTGTTTTTGGTGGTGTAATTGTTTCTGGTATAGTTTGACATTTCGATCATATGACCTGACCTCTAGTTTTGTTATCTATCTTCTTACTCGGTGATTTCAAAAAACAAACAAACAAACAAAACCATTTAATTTGTTGTTGTTGTTTTGTCACGTATTGTAATAGATGAACTTTAAATATTGAAATTACATGATTGATCAGGTTTTTAGTGTAATTAACAACGCTTGAAATGATCTGATATCCAAATATTCTGGATAACTAAATTTTATTAGCTCTATAGCAGCAATGAAAAACGTTAATAAACAATTCAAACACATCATAAAACGTCTGTTTTTTTCTTATCATTTGTAAACTTGGAGTAATTATGGGTGATAAGAATATTCTGGTTAATACAGTCAGTTCAAAATTCCTTGGTAGTGATAAAAAAAACAGAAACTTGTCACACATTCGTAGTGGAGTGAAAATTTTCAGAGAAAATGTGTGAAAAATAATCCCATGTAAAACGCATTGGTTGGCCTAGTTCAACGTTCTTAGATTTTTCCGTGCACGTCATGCTGATCATCTCCACTACAAGATGGCATGAAAGGGCGTAACCTTCTTTTATTTATTGCCATAACAGCTGACTTGAGTCATTTGGGATGATATCTAATATTCATGCCAATGGCAATGTTCAATCCGGCAGGGAAAAAAAAGGCAAACTATACCATTCGTGAACAAGTTTTAAATTGAAGTCCATCATGGTTGCTTAATAAAATCTTTAGTTGTGCTATGTGTGTGAATGGTGTAGTTCAAGGTTCGGTTGTTACACGTATATATTTTTTTCACAGTACTGTTTTTGAAATATACTTGGTGTATTAGAAAACACGTAATTTTCTGCGAACTTGGGTTGAAAAGAGTGGTTATTTTTTCATGTTCATTTTTTTTGAAATGTGAATGTTAAATCGCGTTAATTCGTGGAAGACTTTTTTGTTTGTCTGGACTAAAGGAATCTAGGGCTTGGGGTTCACTAGTGCTTTTCAGTTTGTGAGAAAACGTGCGTTTTTATTAAAAATTTCTTTAACATGACATTGACACATTGCGTGTTCCTGTGTCTGTTATTAGTCTTTACAAAGTTTTTTTGCTGTGTTTATCTAATTGTAGAAGTTAAAACGGTTTCAATGGCAAAGTGCAGTAAAAACCGTGATATCTGGCACGCACTTATTCAAAACGTATTGGTACCTTGAGGGTTTACAAATGTAATGGAAAAACGGGAATTTTGCTTGAGTTTTTATGATGTATGCGTTTTTGTTTTTTTCTCACCAAATGCTGTCGCAGATTGAATTGAGAATTAAGGCTAAGAATTTTTCATTTTGTGGCAAAAGAATTGACGATTGCATTGATAACAAAATAAGTGAAAAAGCAGCGTTACTTTTTATTTGTTATAAGACTGATATTTTTATTGAAATTCATATTTCTTTAGTGCACTGCATACATTATGCTAAAAGTTTGTGCATGTCAGTAAAGCGATTGTGTAGTATTGAATGTATGTATATTAGGGCTTCTCAAAATCCCGGGATCCCGGAGGTCAAAAAGTCTTCCCGTAATCGGGATTCCAATCAAATTTACCCGGAAATCCCGCTATTTTTTTATTACCATTTTTTTTTTTATAATTCTAATCATATAGTTTTTCACACGAAATAAAAATAATAATGAAAGAGTTTGTCTAAATTAGAATGACAAAGATCCTTATTGTACAAAGATTGAAACAACTTTCGACAATAAGCTGCTAGCTTATCTTGCGTATAAGCAAAAATTATTTTTTGAAAAAAAATGAGCCTACTAAGTACTAACTGTATAGCTTTTTTTTTATCATGCAAACTATTTGATCATATTGACAAAAATTAATTCCATTCCAGTTCTTGTTATACACGATGACAGTGGTTATTATTCCGGATCTGATGACACCTTACTCATCAAAATTTATTGAGCCAATTACTCTGTAGGAAGGTACAAAGAATAATGCATATATGGCATTTAGCGTCCGCCATATTGGTTTTTCATTTATGCCATTCCCTAATTTTACTCGGGACTTAAGA
>JAQIWH010007909.1:0-10848 GCA_034695005.1 Cryptops parisi | reverse complement strand
CTTCCAAGGTTACGCCTGACGTCATCAATGTTGCGCGAAACGTCACCCAAGGAGCAAAAAAGTCTTTGAAAACCCTGCAAAAGTCATCGTGTAATATGTCCTTAAGTTTTATCGGATGGTTACAAAGACTCAATGTGGGAACTGCCTGCAATGCAGCATAGATCCAAGTGCAGGGATTGACAAAATTACAAGAATTCAGGAGCCCACCCCTTTTTCCAGGTGCCAGCATATAGTTATTAATATTAAAAAATATATAAATCCTCGCACCAGGTGAACATCTTCAGGCACCGTGTCATTGTCTATCACTGTCCAAGTGAATAACTATTTCTAGCCATACACTGGTTTGCAATACAATAACAATCCACTGTTTCAGTTCTGACAATGCCTTCTGCTGTAGGGTTGCCATTTTGCTACAATGAGTCCCCCTAGCAACGTATCTGCAAAACATCAATTGAATTGCCAATACCTTATGAAACATTAAGCGTTTTTCTGTTGATTGGTTCATATCACCTTTCTGTATTATTATTATTATGATTTGTTACTTAGTTATGGTCTTGTCAAAGGGCAGCACATTGTGTTAAATTCATGTATGATGTGATAACACTGAGGGCTCCCCAAGTTCAAATGCTGAGTTCTGTGTATTTGCTTAAATATTTTTTGTTTATGATTATTCTGTATAGTAATTAGCATGTTTTACATTTATAAATGAAAACTTTTTTTTTCCTTATAGGCTCATGATTCGCCTGTACGGTGCATGGTTTGGAGCAACAACGACACCTGGATGGTGACGGGAGATCACTCGGGATTTGTAAAATACTGGCAGTCCAACATGAATAATGTGAAAATGTTTCAAGCTCACAAGGAACCGTTACGAGGAATAAGGTGGGATGCTGGACGATGATATAATATATTCTCCTGAAGTTTTTAACTCCACTTCCGTGAATACTTTCACCCTAAAATCCTAAGCTTCATATTATACCACTGAATAAAGTTCTCAGGGAATAAATACTTGGTTCGCTATCTAGTCAGGGAATACTTTTCAGTCCCATTAGCTAACTCTTCCACATGTAGGTGGAATTTTCTCAGGGAGTGTATCTTTGAATAAAAACGTTTTAGTTTTTTTGATACATCTTCCAAAGTTCACGTTAAAAAATATGTTACTTTACATATTTTTTGTATGTAACTGTTTCATGGTTTCAATAAAATAAATAAAGATTAATTACCTTGTTGACCAAAATAAAGATTCAACAAATAAAGCACATGCCAGATATAAAAATTGCTCAATTTTAGATGCATGAAAAATATTCCAAGTTTGAGATATCTCTTAACTATCAAAGATACCAGAAACATCATCTATTTTCATGCCACCGGGACTAGTATACACTGTCATGCGAAATAAACATTTTCCAGTATTAAAATAATAATAACAATAAAACAAACTCAGCCAATTTGGACCATTTTGTTTTATGGATTTTTATTTTTGTTTGATTGGTTTGGTTGTTTTTTTTTTTTTGGTTTTTTTTGCATGGTACTCGGGAGATTCTCATTTATGTCGACAGAGCATTAACTTTCACAGAATATGTTACGGGACTTGAATAAAGTTTTAGCTTATTACCACAAAGCCCGATGTATCGAAATTTTAGGAAGTAATTTTTTTTTTTAACCAAAATGTTCAGAACGTTGTTCTTTGTGTTTTGGGGTTTTCTGGCATAAATTATGATGCGAATCAAGTTTGAAGCTATGTGCTGTACAGATGCATATTTCAAGTGGGTTATTTTTATTTAGTTATAACATGTTTGCTTATTAATTTAGTCAGCATATTTATTATGAAGCTGAGATAGTTATGATGGTTTATTTTTAATTGTTTTAATTTGTTTCTTTGTTGGTTTATAAAGCTGAGGAGTTTTGTTTCTTTATTGGTTCTGTGTGTGTGGTGCTCATCCTCTTGATCCCAAAGAGTTGATGAACCATTGATTATGAATGCAATTGAGCAGCTTAAAATCAAATTAACTTGGTCATTGTGTAAATGGTTACCCAAGTGGCCAATGCTTAACGGAAAAGTTGAAACGAATTTTAGGTTAAATTAGAGCATTGTGTTTAAATTTTATCCGGTTAGTAGCTGTCAGTTACAGTGACTGGTTGTAACGGAATGATATGGTTGACTTGGCAGTGTGCAGTGACAAATATGTTATGGTTTATTGCTATGTTCAAGAACGTAAATGACCTCAAAGTTAACTCGCGAAGTTTCAGATTTGCTAACAGTAAGTTTAATTGGTATAGTGCAACCAGCCTCCATGTGTTTTGGTCATAGATACAATATGAGTATGTTATTCAATGCTGTTTTTGCATGTTTTCAAGATTTATCTTGAAAGAACGACACAAGCTTTCTTGGTTAACTCATACACAATTGTAGAAATTGGTTATTTTTATTTATTGGAAAGTTGCAAATTCCGAAAATACCTACTGCAAATTTTTCGCAGTCGGTCATTATGAGGTGCTTAAGCAAAAGTGACCTTAAGTCAAAATTTGCCATTTTTGACAGTGTAACAGTCAGAAGTGTAACTTAAGTTGGTGAAAAAATAGTGTACGTCCAAAATTGACTATTTGGTCAGAATGTGGCATAACTTCTTATGCTCTTCTCTTGTTTCCAGGCCCTTACCAAACAGTGGAGTGATTTTTTTGTCATCTTTGTTTGTATATCGCTTTTGCTCTTAAGCGCCTCGTATATCGTGATCTGATTTCAACAATACCTGTTGTGTGTAACGGTCGAGATTGTATCATTCTTCCATAATTTACATTTTGTGTGATTTATTTGGATATGAAATTGTGAACTAGATGAGATTGAAAAATTGTGCTTGATTTAGCTCAATTTAATTTGATTTTAATCAATGGTATTCATCATCTGATGATGCATTCGATTTTCTTGGCATAAGTATTAGTGATGTACAGGTCAACCATTTGGAAAATTCATATTTTTTTCATATCGGGTCATACTAATGTGGTGCTTGGTGGAACGGAAGCATATACTCAAAGTGTATGTCAGAGCCATACACTGCAGTCAGTGTATGTGATTAAAATGTTGACATGGGTGGATACGCTGTATTTTACATATCATCGGAAAATGAGAGGAGGTGTGATGTAGAAGCATTATTGAAATTTGAAAAGGAATCGCATTACTGCTAGTGTTCTGTCTTTGAAATTCCTTAGTAGGCAGTGTACTTCAAATTCTGATCTGCCTTGTTATCTTTGGTGTCTTGTTGCTTCAGTGTGTTGCAACAGATATTGTAATGGAGACATGTTAACATTCTAATTAAGTTAATGAACTTGGTGGTATCAACTCTGACACTGGACGCAATGCTAAAGGCAGGCTCTCGCTCTAGATCAACGGTCACTGGTGAGAAAATTCTCATGTATTCTGATGGTGGTCTAAATTTTTGTTTTCTTTTTCCCTGATCATTTTGTCCTGGGTGTTTGATAGCTCATTTTCATGGCATGAAGAATTAACTTCAAGTTTTTTCTTGTCTTCTTCTTTCTGACTATTTGCCTTTTTTTTTCCACCCTGAGTCATAAATCAACTTCTATGGAAATTTTCTTGCAATTTGAAACCTACCTATTAAAGACATTTCGACTTAGATTAACTTGATGCTTTGTTAAAATCTGAAAAGCAAGATTGTGTATTAAATGATTGATATATCTTATTTTTGATGTTGGACATATCATCTGCTCATTAAATTTTCATTTGTTAACTTCTTTGTTGGTAACAAACATTTTATAACTTAATTCATGCATTTTTAAATCAATCTAGTAGGTTGATGCAAAATGTTCATATAGAAGTAATGAAGTTGAGTGGATTAGTAAAGTCTAATCCACTCAACTTCATAGACTACTTGCATTAACTTAAATTAGAATTATGTCATTTATTAAAAAAGGATTTTAAGCATTATTTCATTTGGACATTCATAGCAGACTAGTGGGGGATTGTAGTTTAGTGATCAGTGTGACATTGTTTTGCTTGGGTTTGCATAGTTGTGCTTTACATTATAAACAGTTAAGCAAATCTTTGCTCACCATGCAAGAAGTTTCGCAGTTTTGGCCTGGCCTTCAAATTTTGGCGCATGAACCTGACTAGATGCCAATATTTCAATCATTGGCATCTAGTCAGTTTCTACTATGCATGGCATTTGCTTCGACACAAAACTTGACAGCATGAACCCAACTTCAACTGACTTGTGTTTTCTATGCTCTTAGTGGAATACTAATTTCAGCTAAAATAATATATCTGAAATATATAATAATATATTTTTAATTTTCAGTAAATAACAGAGGAATGATAATTTATCTACGGTCACCTTATCCTATTAGTTGAGGTAGAACCTTGGGTTTCTAATTAAAAAGAATTTAACAAAGCTATTAGGCTAACTCAATCTGTTGGTGATAAGTCTAGTGTGTAAAAAGTGGGTTTATTTTTTAAAAAAAAACAAATCTTTATACGAAAAATTATAAAAACAATGAAAAATTGGTGTAAAAACTGCATGACTTTTACAATCATATGCCAATTACTTCCCAGTAGTTAACTATGACCATAAGGGCAGAATGACACAATAGACTTTGTTACTGTTTTACTGCGATTTTCATCTGCAACCCACAAATGGTGACGTTTGTCTCAGCTGCAACTGAGAAAAAAAGCTCATCCATTGGTGGGATTGCATCAAAATCGTAATGAAATTGCACTAACAGTCGATCATGTTAGTTGGCCTTAAGATATTCTTTGTTAGTCCATTTCATGCCAAAAGTTGAGTCAACCAAACGATCTTAAGCAATTGCTATTGTAGTTGAATGATTTGTATTTATTGTGGTTTAGCAATACAGTAGAACCTTGATTAACTGAAACTCTTGGTCAATTTCAGCAAACCCCTTTCAATAAAATGCAAATGAAGTGATGAATCTGCTGAAAGTCATATGAGCTTGATTTTACAGGAATTCTTTTTGACCATGAGATTAGATTTAATGTAAGAATGTTCTACAATTTCTTTGTCATTTCATTATACTTGTATTACATTGATTTTTTTGTTGTTGTTCTTTCATTCTTAAAAATATGCTCTATTTTTAACAAATTCGATTTCTGAACACCTCTAAGGGATGATATTTCTATGTTATTTTTGCTGGTATGAGTGCCGAGTCCCAATTGGTTTGGATAATTGAGGTTCTGCTGTAGTTTGTGTGCCATTCGCCATCGGTGATTTGATACCCCATAAATCTGTTTGCCATTCGTCTTATTCATATAGAGTTAGGTATATGCTGAATTTAACAAAAGACAAACTTTATTGGCTGGTAGTAGATAGTGTGTGAACTTTGTGTATTTTGTCCCAAATTACAGTTGAGCTCTTTAAATGAGAAGTTTGGAAGTGAAAGATGATGGTAGCCGGTTTAATCTGTGGGAAGAAGTTTTGTTTTGTGTTCCTTGGCGTGGCAAAGAGCAAGGTGGTGGTTTTTCCGGGTGATCAATATCTGCACCAACTGTGGGAACATGAATAATTTGTTTCTCTCATAATACTCCGAAATTATTCTTCTCAAGCACAAAGTTCGACTTGTGTAAGAATTTACTTGTGTGTTTTGGTGAAAATGCTGCTTTAGATTCCATTAGATAATTAGTTGCAATAAACATGATTTGGACACTGTCACCGTTTTTAGAAAATTTACAGTGTCGATATAAGAAAACAATTGGGTACACTGTTTTGTTTTTCCCTTGCTTGATTTTACCAAAGTTTGTTCATCTTTGAAAGATTATATCTGAAGCTCGAAGTTGAACCAATACACCAAAACCATGTTAAACTAAGCTCATGTATAACTAATTCTGTGCATTTGTATCATGAGTCTGCTTTTACTTGCTAAAAGTTTGCTTGAATTTTAAAATGCCATGGTATTACAAATTTCAGTTCTTTATAATGATAGTCTCATTGATGTGGTACTACAGTAAGCATAGTGTAATACTATTATGTGTAAATTGATATGTTGTACAATTTAGGACCGTAGCCAGGAGGCCCTACAAAATTTGTTTCAATGTAACCATGTTAAAAAAATCATGTATTTCTTCAATTTCCATGATTTATGTATTTGCTCCCCCACCCCAGCATTTTTGGCTACAGGCCTGGTACAGTCATACCTCGATTTACGTCTTTTTCAACTTTGCATCTATTTTTCTAATACAGTACTGCTACATGAGAAAAAATACAAGTTGAATAACCGGTTTGTCATCGGTATAAATTTATTAAGAAGAATGTAAAAGTGGCTGAATTATCAAATGACTGAAATGGATTTCCTACACTAATGTTATTTAGCGACGTTATGGAATTATGTATAGGGGGGGTCTAGGTCATTTATATAGAGTTTATTCGACTTAATCGTTTTCTGACTTAAGTCACAAGTCTTGGAACGAATTAATGACGTAAGGTGAGATATACTGTGCCACTATGCCAACATGGTTTTTAGTTCACAGGTGACTTGCAATCTGAAGATGTCAGGTTGGGATGACACTATTTGCTCTCCAACTGCTGTCATGGTATTGGATTAATAGATCTTTGTCAATTTTGCAGCATGATTATACCGTACACTTGAAATATGCATCATTTGGGGAAGGAGGCTAGGGTTCTGTTTTTTCATTTGATTTTTTTCTTCTGGAAAACGATTGGATTTCCGATGCTAAATACATACTGAAGGCTTGTCTTTATTACTTTACATCTCTCTTAAACTTCATGACACTATGAAAGATGGATTTACAAAATTCGTTTTTTTTTTTTTTTTTTTGGTAGCAGTTATTAGGAAGTTATAGTAAATACATTTAAGTGTTTTAAAAAATGTACACGAATTTGTTTTAATCAGAAACTAACTATAGTCTGTTGTGTTTATAGACTAAAGGAAAAATTGGCTGTGTTTATTTTTTGTTTAGTTTCTGTCCGACTGATCAAAAATTTGCGACGTGCTCGGATGATGGAACAGTGCGAGTGTGGGACTTTCTGAGATGTCATGAAGAAAGGATACTTAGAGGTAAGTGATGAGATTTACTATACTATGTTGTGAAATATTTTTTATTTTTATTGCCTGTGAAGGGTTTAGTGGCTAAACTCAATCATCTGCAAAAATACTAAAAAAGATTTCAAGAACTTTTTAATATGCCCTTCAGAGTATCTTTGAAAATATTCAGAGTATCTTTTTTGGTTTTAAGTGAATATTTGCATTGAAAATAGTTGGATTGCTCTTCCTTGCTAGAACCCATGTAGTCAGTGTTTGTGTGTTTCATTTGTAGTGCAACTGGATATCTTTCACTTTGAAATTTGTCTACAGTATAGTGCTTTTTTATTTCAAAAAAAAGGGGGGGGGAGGTTGATGCAACATTTTTTCCTCGCCAAATATGCTAAGTAACTTACTAGTACTTAGAGATGCTCCTAGATGTTAGAGAATGTTACAATCGGCGATATTTTTTGCTATCCTTGATACATTTCCTCCTCATAGGGATTCTAAGACTCGTTTTTGACACAATACATGTATATGTCTGAATGGTCTGTACAAACTTTGGGAATAAGTTCTGGGGAGCTAGTCAAGTAGAAAATGTCCTATGATCATGGGGTAGGAAACACTTGCTTCTGGAATTACAACGGTTCGAAGTTCACTTGCAATGGAAACAACAAGCTAGTAGGCGATTTCACGTGATAATTTTTACCAGCTGTTTCATTAGGAAAACTTCGAATCGTCCTAAGCAAGCGTTCCTGACCTCATGTTCATAGGACATTTTTTGGTTGTTTAAGTTTCTGGAACAAATTTCTCAAAGTTTGTACAGATCATTCAGATACACCTGTTAAGTATAATGTCACATGCTTTCGGAGGTGTTTTCATGCTATTGAATTTAGAATGTGATGTTTCTCTAACAATTAACTTAGAGAAGACAGTAGTTTGATTTTCAGAAATCATGCATAGATGGCATGAGTGCAGTAGTCTTTAGTTGCGAAAAATGACTACCTGACTTAACTTAATCTACGGGGTGTCTACAATGAAATATAAACATTTTAATCATATGCAGTTTGAAGGAAAATACATATAACCATAACTAGCTATAAGGATGACAGTATACATGGTAGAGTTTATATACAACACCAGTACATGGGTGCCGCTGGTGTCATGAAGAAAGTCTAAGGCGGTAATCTAACTCCCGCTATGTTTTTGGAACATTCCCCCAAGTCAAAAATGTTCAAATTAAGGGTAAGATGTTTTCATAGTTCGAATTTTTTTTAATCAAAATGAACAGGGAAAAAAAAACCATGTTTCTCATGCAGTTTTTCACCAACTGTCATCTGTCCTCAGTCGCCATTTTGGAAAAATGACTGACTGCAGTGCCACTGTGGCTCTAACACGCACAACAAAAATTCCAGCTTTCTGCTTCCATTCCACTAAGAATAACATTTGAATAACGTGACATGAAATTAAATAATGTAGGTATAGATATCATTGAGGGCATCCTGCATTATATTGTCGATTTGGTAGCAGAAAGCACCAAGTCTAATATGTAAAAAAAAATTCACTAACTGTGGCTTTCATGCTCCTTCGCTTGATAAATAGCACAACGTCATAGATAATAAGTACATTGAAAAAAATTGTATAATTTAATTAGGAATTAAGGCAGGGTCCTAAATTGTAAAAGTTTGTTTTCTCGAAAGCAACATTTTTGACTTGGTGCGTCCTGGCATCGAATTAGTGTCATATAAAAAATATATAAGTGATCTCATGAGTTAGCTAAACGCCATCACAAACATCAGATGATCTGCTCGTCAGAACATCAAATTTTGTTACGTATATTATTTTATTACCATTGTAGATATTATTTTTTTTTAATTTTTAAATTTACATGAGAACGTTTTTGAGAACATGAGAACGGTTATATGGTCAAAGAAATTATCCATGGACAAATGGTTGGTACCTCTAATAGGGTCACCAGATCAACAACCGTTGTTCTACTAATAGACTAAATAAGTACATAATAAATGTAGACAAGCAAAGAAAATGGAAAAAATATATATAGCTCATGCTCAGCAGCATGAGCATCTTTTGCATCTCATTCTTGACATATCAGGCCAATTGTATCGAGTAGTATCAGTTCCAGTTATACAGATTCTAGTGCTAAAAAACCATCAATTTTTGTATAGATCCTAAACCCCAAACACAGTCACATTCAATTCAAATATGTTGTATCACACTATATCGTGTTATTTGATAGTAAAGTTTTCTTGTCAGATTATTTTTTTTTACATTTATACATATAAATACCTATTGTATTGGCCAATTTGCATTCTATTCTAAGTTGATTCCACACTTCTAGTATATTATAACATGTTGCAAGCCTGGCAGAATATGTATTTGTTTTAGGTACCCGTATCATATGTGAATATTGTGATCGCTTCGTCTGCCATTGTAATCCTTCATACATACCGACAGTTTTGTTCAAATATGCCATCTTTGCAGAGATTAAAAATACCAAGTCATGAATATATAAATAACTGTGATTTGCATGTTCTCATTTTGGTTAAAATTGTATTTTTTTTAAAGAGAAATACAATTGGAGAAATACAATTTTATTGCAATAATAGGGTTTATTTTAATACCAAATGATTTTTGTGAATGTTGTTTTATGTATCATGGATTTTGCTCTTTATTTGGCCATGTGGGTTGATTATTTTAAATCTGCCAGTGATTGTGGGAGACTGTTACCAAGGTTGATCGCATAAGATAAAATCAACAAAACTCCATTTCACAAGAATGGTGAATTTTCAACTGAATGCTAATATGCTGATTGATATTAAACAAGTTTTGAACGTTTCTGCAGCTACATGGCTTCATGCTAGTCAATTTTATTTTGTACCTTCAAAAGCATTTGTGCATCTGTTAATTCTATGCTTGTTTTAATTAAAGTAACCTCATAATTGTAGCATGTGAAATAATCAGTTGAAAGGCAAAATTTGCAGAATCAAAGTAGTGATCATTGGATACTAGATGTAATGTAAATAGTACTTTATAATAGTGTATCTGAATTAAAGCGAAGTGAAAAATTAACATTGCACCGATTCGTAAACGGGTGCATTACAGGTGGTGTTACATTGAATGTTGCTAAAGCAACACTTGCTCATCTCCTTTACCATTTAATTGATTTTCCAACTATAAATCTTCATGGTTACTGCAATTGAAACCATGCCTACTAGAATTCTTTGCTCAGCATCATCATTTTCACTAACAGTTTAGAGTGAAATTACACGTCTTCTTTTGCCATAATATTGTAATCTTTTCTTGGAATGAATTTGTATATCAGGTACTAGTAATTGGGTGGAAAAAACGGCATAAATCCACTTATGTCATTATTTCTTAAAATGCATATATTTAATGTTTTTAGACCAGTCTATAGCATTAAAACATTGATTTGCCTTTATTTCGCACTTTTAGATGAAATAACATGGAACACGACTATTGTGAATCTGAAAATTTTTTTGTAGCTTCACTTCATGGTTGTTTCACTTCCAAAACAATGAAAAAGATACTGATGTTTGGAAAAACAGCGTAAATGCATTTTTTTAATTAGCCTGTAACTTGAGTTCTGTCAACTAAAGTTAACAGGTTTTTTGCAAAACATAATTTAATATATTTTAACATAACATTAAAAAAGGTCTTGAAACAACTTTGCTGAACAATGTTGTCAACATGGTTGTGAACAGTTATCAGATGTATTTTTTTGTGTATAAAATTTTAGGATTAACCTCATGTGAATTGCAGTTGTTATTTGGTAACTAGTTGGCATTTCTTGCTTTCAGC
>JAQIWH010007908.1:0-10850 GCA_034695005.1 Cryptops parisi | reverse complement strand
TTTACATGAATATAACATTGCAGAGCCTCTGCCCAAAATCTAGCCTCCATATCTGCAGAAATCAACATTGTCCTCACAGCATTTACAGCATCTTGATTTAATTTTTCTGCCACCCCATTCATCTCTGGTGAATACACATTTGTTAATTGATGGTTAATCCCCATTTTCCTAAAATATTCTTCTAATTCATTTGAGCAAAACTCCATCCCATTGTCTGATCTTACATTAATCACTTTTTGATTAAGTTGTCTTTCGGCAAAAGTAATGAATTCTTTAATTTTCTCACTAGCTTCTGACTTTGTTTTTATAGGACAAACAGTTAACCATCTTGAATAGTCATCCACTATTCCTAAAAAATATGATGCCCCTCCGGAACTCACAGTTGGTGCGGGACCCCATAAATCAATGTGCAATAACTCTAATGGTCTCTTAGACACAATTCCTTTTAATCTTTTGAAAGGACCCCTCTTTAGTTTCCCCTCTATGCATTCATTGCAATTGACCATTTCATTAGACACTCCCTTAACACCTTGCACAATTTGATTATTAATCATTCTTTTTACTACTTCTATATTGATATGAGCACATCTTTTGTGCCATAAACCCAAAGAATTCTGCTTATCAGACATTATGTTAGCTGATACATTTTCAACTTCAGCCTTCATACCATTAATTTTATACAATCTATTCAGTTTTGGAATTTGTACAAACAATTTTCCTTGTCTATCATAAATACTCAGAATACCACCTTTTCCTGTGTATGAGAATCCAGCATCATCCACAGAACCAAGGCTAATTAAATTTTTAGTTAGTTCTGGTACATAATACACTTCCTTGAGATCAATACGTATACCATTGTTGACATCATTCATTAAGATTAGTTTTAACCTACCAACCCCAGTTGCATTTAGCATTCCTATCCCTTGTTTGATTTCCTTTTTAATCTCTTTGAAATCAAAAAATAAATCTCTTATACCACAAAAATGATGCGTCGCTCCTGTGTCAAATATGAATTCGTACACTTTTGAACTTTGAACCCGAATATTATTAATCTGCATATACCATGATTCTGCCACATAACTCGAGCATGAGCTACTTTTGGATCCAGAATCAACATTAGTTTTATTCGTCTGATTTCTATGTTCAAAACTTTTCTTTTTTGACAAATTCACATTTTGACCCAATGACCTTCTTCCATCATTCCTGTGATATTGATCACATTGGTAACTATAATGCCCATATAGATGGCATCTGTAACATTGTACATCTTTTAATCTGTTCGATTTAACATACTCCTTATTATATGTTCTACCCGAACTAGATGACTTAGTAAATCCTACTGTTTTAGCATTAGTCGCAAATGCCCCCGACACATTTGAATTATCCATCTTATTGTTACCATAACTCAATAAGCGTTCATCTTCAACCAACAATGCATTGGCTACAGTCTCTGATGTGAACTTCTCGTCAGGCAGCTGGTACAACTGTTGAACCACGACGTTGTATCTTTCAGGAAGGCCACATATCAGTTTGTATGCCACATGGATATCATCGATTGCACAATTCACGTTACGTAGCCGACGAACCAGGTCCTTCATGCGAGCCAGATAAAGACACATTGACTCACCATCAGCAATCTTTGCACTGTAAAATTCTGCCAGTAGTCGTCCCACCAGGGCTTTTGACGATGGCTCGAAGTTTTCTTGTAACACCTTCCAAGCCTCTTTGGGATCTGTTAGGTTTACAATCAATGGCTTCACCGTTGAATCTAGAGCCAGGTAAATCGTTGACAAAGCTCTGTCTTTTCTTCTTTCATATTCAATTTTTTCTTTTGATTCTGCTGTCTCCTGAGGTTGAGCATCCGACCCGTCAATGAATCCACGCAGTCCACGCTCACGCAATAACATTTCAGCATCTACCCTCCATTCACGGTAGTTAATGGCTCCTTTGAGTTTTTCAAACTCCAATACATTTTTGCAGCTTCTAGAATCTGAATACTCCATCTTTAATTCAGCTATTCACTGTTGCAATATTATTGGAAACAAAATCCTTTTCACTTTAGGTCATCAGAATACATTCAGCAGAATATCATCTTAGAAGAATGGAACACCACAATCATCTCTCCAATACAAGCATAAAGACTTACATCTGGGCCCATAACCCTGTGAATCGAATTGTCTGCGTAGTCTTCATACTAGTAGGTAAGTTCAAATGATGTTCATAGTCACTTATTAATTATATTTCCTTTTTATTCATGTAGGAAAATATAAACAAGCCACTTCAAATCAACACAAGAAGAAAAACAACAACATAGCAGGAACCATTTTCATCAGCCAGCAAAATAACAACCCTTGTTACCAAGCAACTCTGAACAAGCAAAAAATAGAAAAAAAACTACATCAATAGTATATAAAAAATCTCATTGTTGTAATCCAAAAATACTTTTATGATAAATTTAACCACATATGGTTTGTTTTATTCTTATCATCAGTATCTTATTCTTATCATGCTGTGAACAACAAATAAATATCATATTATAATCCATTTCTCACAGAAATCGTTGTAAAGGAGCAGCACTGGCGTGTCTCGACCCCGTGTACAACACGGACGACTTAGATGATGGCGAGCGCGCTGGTGGAACGGTTTTTGGTGGAGGAAAACGTGAACGTGTGGCAGGACAAGCTGGATGACGCCAGCCAGCTAGCCAGCAAATCGGTGGCCGAGTTTGCCGCACGACTAAAGGAACTAGTGGCCAAGGCGATTCCTAGTTCCGAAGATGGCCACGAAACTAGCCGAGAGGCCATGATTCGGGTACGTTTCGCTCGAAGTCTGAAGCCTCGCCTACGTGATGGAGTGCGAAAACGCGAACCCCGCACGTTCGCAGAATACGTAACGGCGGCGAAGAAAGAGGAGGGGTTGGCAGCGTATTCCCGAGAAAATCGCGTCAACACAGCGGCCTATGACGACGGAAGTGACCCTGTGGAGGTCGAAAGACCAAGCATACGGAGTATAGGCAAGGAGGTGCAGCAGCTGAGCGCCAGAGTCGAGACAACCTACCAAGAAATGCTCAGCATGATGAAAGGCATGATGGCAGCGCCGCCGCATGTGGCGGTGGTCACGGACTCCAATGCACCGACAGACGTGGCGCCGACCGCGGATTGGAGCGGACAGCAGCAAGGGACTCGCCGGCCCTATGGACAACGCGGACAAAACACACGAACGTGTTACAGCTGCGGAATGCCCGGACATTTCGCCCGGGACTGTCCCCACCCGCGAACAAACAACAGACAGAACGACCGTAGCGAGGCCCTACCAAAACCCCCAGAGCAACGCTACACGTGGGCAGAGTGGAGCCGCTTGGCGGCAACCATGGCAGCAACCCAAGGACCAGCACCGTCGAGCAAAGCCAACGCGCTCGCTATCACCGCACCGGCACCTAACCGACCGGCGGGAAACGAGTAGAGCCTTGCTTGGACCCACCCGACCAAGCGAGCGAGTCGGTGGAATTATGGGTCAGTAGTTGCAGCACAGACGCGGCGCCGGGTGACTTACCAATTTTTGATTGCGAGGTGCAAGGATCGCCGCAACGGGCTCTTTTGGACACTGGCGCGCAGATTTGCCTAATGTCACACGAAGTGTGGCAGCTAGTTGCCGGGGACATGCCATTGACAATGCTAACGAGACCGGCGCATGTGCAAGGTGTTGGAGGCATCAGAATCAACGTGATAGGAACCTGCTCATTACAAGTGTGCCTCAACGGCAGAACGTTCCGACAATTTTTCCAAGTACTGGAAAGCGCACTAAGTGCACGCTATCAGCTCCTCATGGGTATGAACTTTGTGAGAAAACATGGAGTAGTCTACGATAGCGTGGACGAGAGCATCCTTTATAAAAAGCAGCCGGAAACCATTCCCGACAGAATGGTCGTCACACCGAACATTACGATCCGGATACAGAAGAGATCTACGAGGAGGACTATTGCGACTTACCGGAGGTGGACTATGTGGAAGTAAACTTCGCGCTGAGCGAGAGGGAAGTGGGCGTTCCCATCGAAACCCTGCAAGGCGAGCTGGGACCGGAAGATTTGGGCGGCGAGGAGTACACCGCCGCGCTGTTACCCGAGTTGGTGGCACCAAAACCCGGAGCGGTGGACGCCACCGAACTGGCTCGCCTGACGAACGAACTGCCTGAGGAATTCCGTGGGCGGTTTGCAGCTTTGATAGAAAGCTTCTCTGATTTGTTTGGCACCCTGCTCGGACCCACCGACACCACTACTGTAACCGAGCATAGCATCGAGTTGCGTGACAATATTCCGGTGGCCAGGAAGGCCTACAAGATTCCGGAGACGCTGCGGGAGGGAGTGAGGCAACAGTTAGACGAGCTGTTGGCGGCGGACATCGTCGAGCCAAGTTCGTCACCTTACGCCGCTCCACTGCTGGCGGTGCCCAAGCGAGACGCTTCCCTCCGCGTCGTGATAGACTATCGCGCGCTCAACCAAAAGGTGATACCAACCGCGTACCCTTTGCCGTCCATCGATCACATCGTCTCCTCCATGGCCACTGCAAGATATTTTTCGTCGTTTGACCTTCTGTCTGGCTACTACCAGGTGAGACTAAAAAGCGAGGTGGACCGACAGGTGACCGCTTTCAGAAGCCCGAACGGCTTGTACCAGTTTAAGCACCTACCTGCACTTGCCCCGGAAAATTCCAAGCCCTGGTCAACGATGTATTGCGTGACATGATCGACAAGAGTGCGCAGATCTACATTGACGACCTGCTAATTTATTCGGACACTTGGGAGCAGCATTTGGTGGACGTGGAACGAGCCCTCACCAAACTACGCGAGGCTCATTTGAAACTAAAAGTGAGCAAATGTTTCATCGCGCGCGACCAACTGAAGTTTTTGGGTTTCGTCATCGGACGAGATGGGTTGCGCGTGGATGAAGAGAAGGTGCACGCAATGAGAAATTTTCCCCGGCCACGCAACGTCACTAACATACAATCCTTTTTGGGATGTGTCGGGTTCTACCGAAAGTTTGTGAGGGGGTGCTCGGCCATCGCGCTGCCTCTCACCAGATTAACAAAAAAGGACACTCCATTTATATGGACTACTGAGTGCGAAACGGCTTTCGTCCGCCTAAAGGAGGCGCTCACGACGGCACCAGTGCTGGCGTTCCCACGTTTCGACCGGCTGTTTGTACTGGAAACGGACGCATCTTTGTACGCGATGGGAGCGGTGCTAAGCCAGCCCGACGAGAATGGCGTGCTACATCCAGTGTCATTCATTAGTAAAAAATTAAAAGAGGCAGAGACGAGGTATTCGGTGTCAGAGAGGGAGTGTCTTGCTTGTTTGTGGGCGGTGTCCTACTACCGAAAATTCCTGTTTGGACGACGTTTCCACCTGATTACAGACCACGCAAGTTTAAAATGGTTATACACCATGCGCGGTCCGAGCGCGAGGTTGACAAGATGGACGCTCTGTTTGCAAGACTTCAAATTCGAGATTTTTCATAAGGCAGGCAGACTACTGGTGGTACCGGACAGTCTATCGCGAAACCCAGTTGACCACGAGGAAGGTAACATGGAAGTAAACGCCATACGCTCCAAAAACCGGGAAATAGAAGAATTCGATCTACCAAAGGGGACCGAATATTGGACTGAGCGTGCCATTTGTGAAGCACAATTACAAGACGACTACTTGGGACCCATTATTCGAGAGCTTCAGCAAACCCAGATTGGGAAAATTTACAATAAAGAACTAAGACTTACCTTGGTGATGGTGACGCCGGAACACGAAGGGGCAACCGCCGCAAGGGAACCAGTGGTGGCGGACGAGGGGCCGCGGTTGCGACCCACGGACGATGAGGCGGGGGCGTCCTCAAGAATGACGGCGTCTCAGACGCCACCGACGACAAATATGACGAGACCACCGAGGACGACGACGACGGCACGTCAAAGCACGGAGGCGTGCGCGGAAGAGGAGGACCGTCCACCAGAACGGCGGCAGCTAGAGCGCGGGTTTGGGCCGCGTGCGTGTTGCACTGGCCACGCCCATACGCCATTAAAGCCACCATGGGGCTCGGCCCTCGCAGCATCGCCGCTCGCGCACGCTGCGCCGGCCATTCCGATGGTGCCAGTGGGGTTGCTGTGCGCTAAAAAGGAAAACAAATTGGTTATAGTGGTACCCCAGCGCATGGTAGGCTGGGTGCTATACAATGCTCATGACACGCCATCCCAGGGAGGACATTTCTCAGAAAAACGGACGCGGCAAACAATCGAACAACGATATGTATGGAAAGGCATGGGAAAAGAGGTAAAAACGTACTGCAAAAACTGCAAGATTTGTAGTGAGCGACGCAAACCTACGGCGAAGGCCCCAATCGGCCGCTATCCAATCCCCACCCACTGTTTTGAAAACGTAAGCTCAGATATTTTGGGCCCCCTACCCACCTCCACGGCCGGAAGCAGATACGTGTGCTTATTTAACGACAGGCTGAGTAGGTGGTGTATCGCGGTGGCACTAAAAGACATTACGGCCGAAACGGTGGCACGTGCGTTCGTCGAGCATGTAGTTACCAAACACGGCTGCTGACGGACAACGGACGGCAATATGTATCTAAGTTGATGAAAGAAACATGTGCAATTTTGCGAGTGAGGCGGTCCTCCACGCCACCAAGCTGGAGGAAGCTCATCATACACGGCCACTCGGTGCCGCTGGCGGGCTGGGAATATGGTGCGGCCGGACGATCCTCCCCAGCGTGGACGGGTAACGCACCGGACGAGACCAGGCGGGCCTCAACGTCGTCGGGAGTGGTACGGAGGGCCCGAGCCAAGGCATTTAGGATTTCCGCGGCGGAATCCACCAGCGCCGCCAGCGAAACCTCGGATGGAGACGGTGGAGTGTTGGCCATGGATGAAGAAAGGAGAGGCTCAAAAAAATGCGAGGGAGACGACGCTGTGGCAACGGAGAGTGGTGGACCAGACGGAATGATGCCGGAAAGGTGAAAACCGGATGCTAACGAACTAACCGGAAAAATGCGAATATATCGGACAAAATATCGAAAATATCAAATAACTAGGTCATGATTGGATGACCGCTATAGACAGGTGTCTATAATTGGGTCGTTGCCATGAATAGGAAACGACCTTTCACCTGAGGGGGGTCTGGTGTTGGAATTCGCATGGCAACAGTGTATAAGTGCCTGGGGGGGAGTGACGACGGACAGTGCGCGACTACGAGAGGTCACGACCTATAGGCGCCAACCAATACAAAAACTGACCATGACATCGGCTAGCACAACGATGACCCTACATGTGTTGCCACCCGGACGATGCAGTGACTCAGCGACCTCGGTAAAAGAAAAAAGGACGAACATAACAAAAATCAAACGGACAAAATAACGACAAAAGTGGCGATTTGGGTTAAAAATAAAATGAAACTTTAATGCGGATAGCAGCGGCGAACTTGATTGCGGACAGCAGTGGCACACTACCACCAGCCCCGGTCTGCGTCACACGTGGGCGGCAATCTGTGAAATTAACAAAAATTGAACAAAAACGATGTTTTAGGCCTAACGGTAATCACAGTAGAAGTTAAACATAAAGTCTAGACAGGGTACGGGGTTTTAGTCAAGAGAGACTCGGAAAAACATTAAGAGAGAGGAAATTCGCAACACGGAAAATGGGTCAAAATAACAGTAGCCAGAAAAACGGCTTACCGTGTCGACGACCGGATGACTACCGGTGGAGGCGAATGAGAGACGAAAATAGCAGACGCTCGTTAGAAGACGGAGCATCGATGACCGACGCCAGATGGGAGGGGATGGCACGCCGCGATATAAGCGTAGGACGACCGACATTCGAGAGAGCGGACAGAGTTGTCACCCGACTAACGACACGCCAACATCGATTCCGGAGACGAACCACGAACGACGCACGAGTGCCACGACGGAAAACCAGACGTTTTCATCCGGAGTTCTCTCGCCACCGCCAACACATGAGAGCCTCCATCGGAGTCAGCCCGACTAAGCAGTGACCCACCGACGGTTTCGATGTGCCAGCCATGCCCAGAACGAGTCAACATTGGGTATCGTAACCTGTCCATAGTTAACTGCTAGGTCGTTCGTCGATAGCGTAACACTGTTGCGAAATTCTGAACATGTATTTTGTAGAAAGCACAATTTTGGTAGTGGGTCAATGCCGCATTCTGATATTTTCCTCGGCAGAGCTAATAAGTAACGAGTTCAGTTTGTTCCTCAAGTTTTTTTACGTGTTACTGTAATGAGTGCCCGAGTCATTAGTCAGTAGGATTAAGCAAAGGAGTATAACACGAGTAGGATAGGTATGCAATAGCGTCTGGGTGCGAGTAAATGAAGTAGTTACCGAAACGGCAAGAAAGAAGAGTAATTGTGTGAAAAGGCAGAGTGAAACGAAATAGTGGGACACAATCGTCTGTGTTTGTTTCCGGGTTGCCCCCATTATTGTCAGTTAACGACTGTTGTCAAGGAAGACGCCTTAGTGGCGAGATAGAAAGTAGAGAGACAAGTAGAAGAGAGTGAACAGTATCGGCGACGATAGAGCAGTTTGGTGTGAAGCTTGAAAGATATTAATTAAGATTTTGGTGGGCATTGGTTTAAGACATAGCAATTTTGAATTTATGATAATAGACGAAATAAAGTTTTATTGTGAACCTAGTACGGGGTGTACGTACTTTAACCGCCTTGTACGAGTTTGATTTGCCTTGGTCACTATTGCCGGAGGACTTGGGAACAATTGGGTATTTTCGGGGTTCACAGGATAGCTAATTTTGGGACACATCGAGTTTGCAGCAAAAGGACTGGACAAGGTACGTGTTCACCACCAATTTCGACCAGGAACACAACCACTATACGAGAGAACACGTATCCGGAGGCCCAGCAGCGTTGCAAAACTCGCGCGCGCATATAGTTTAAGTGCAAAACTCCCCCTTATTGCCGCTGCACGGCAACGTCAAAGTCGCGCAACCCAGAAGGGAGGAAAGAAGCTCGGCAAACGAGCCGCCACTCTAGCCGAGAGAAGGCGATCTTCGGCGGCACTCGCGCGCAGCAGTTTTCCGAGTGCGGGGGCGTTTGCGAGCGCGTAACTTGGAATAATTTTTAAATGGTTTTGTAGTGGGAATTATTTTAAAGACCCCGGAATCCCAACACTATTATCATGGAAATCATGTTCGGTTAACAACAATCATCGGCCGATGAAACTAGATTTTCAGCTGTTTGACATTTGTTTATGGATAAACAGCACAGATGTGAAAAAATTGAATAATGTTACCCGTGATCATACTAAATGAACATCTACAAGTTGTAGATGTCACTTTCTTTGATACAATTTGAATGCACAAAGAAACAAAATAGGATAAGTGACAAATGTAATTGAAGAGCTTATTTTCAAAACGACTATGAAATACAATTTTTTTCAGGAAACGGGTTTTTTTATTCATTCGACCATAGACTTTGCATATAAACGCGGTTTTTCAGTGGGAAATAATAAGTTTTGAGTCTTGAAAATAACATTCTGTATTTGGAATCAACGATTCACAGAGAGTTTTCAGTCTCAAAAATGATCAAAAGTGGAGATAAGACGTTTTGGAAATAAGCTGTGAAACTTGCAGGCTGGTACTGATGGCATGAGCGTCTTCCACAATATTGGACAAGGTCACGAATAAGCATGTGCGATTAACATTGTGTTTGCTTAGATGAAAAATATGTTTAACGATAGTTTATTTTGCTTCGATTTTACGTGCTGATGTGGCTAAAAAAATCGTGTATTGCATGGAACTAATAGAAGGGGAAAAAAAAGTATGCGTTACTAATATACAGGGAGGAAAATACACTTGTCTGGGAATTTTGCTGATTTAAGCAAAGTAATCGTACATGTTTCAATAAGGCTGTTATTTCCATACTTAGAAATTGGATATATAAATAAATCATGAATTTGAACTCTAAAATTTACATTAGCTATCTAAATCTATACAGTACAGGGTGGACCTAAACGTGATGCACTAATTCGGAGAGGGTGTCAAAGGGAGTAACTTTCATCAATGAACCCAAGTCCAAACCTAACCTGTAAAATAAACCCATAACCAAGTATACAAGCAAGTAGCACCACAAGAAAGGTCGGGTGTCTATTAGTACGGTGCCTGTTTTTTTCGACCATCTTTAAATGTGCGAACCTAGAAAACGTCAACCCATTTACAACATGTTTAAATGCGATTTTGGGTAAATTCAATGCACATAAGATGTGAAAATTTTAAGTCGGCAGGTTTTTTATACTTTTTATTTTAGCTTCACTTGTGAGTGAGAGTTGTTAGATATAAAAACAAAACGACTCGATGAATTTTGATGAGTGAGGTGTGTCTGGATTCGTCTTTGTGTACCGAGTAATAATAGCTAATGGCGTCAATGAAAAACCAATATAGCGGACGCTACATGCCACATATGCGTTATTCTCTAACGATCCTCTTACAGGTTAAATGGCTCAATAGATTTTGACGATTGAGACGTATTCGTCTCCCGAGTGTCACTGCTTATATGCTGTAAATTAAAAACTAATATGTGGACGCTATATTTATTTATTTATTTACTAATCTTCGTCCCATTGGGACACTAGATAATACATGTATATGACAAAACTATAAACTTCAACAACAAAGTTATAAAATGGAAAATTTTAAAATCATTAAAATTAATTTTAATACTATTCTGAGGTGCTTTGTTCAACCTGTAATGTCGTATCAACTCGCCCACTTTTGATACGATGATATTAAAAACGATACGAAAGTGACAGTTTTACATGACTAGCATTGTGGGAAAGCTT
>JAQIWH010007907.1:0-10850 GCA_034695005.1 Cryptops parisi | reverse complement strand
CTTAGTTTATTGATGTGTTTAATAAACTATGGACGTATTCGTGGAAAATAAGTGGCAAAAAACGGCTAACTTGTGCATTTTTGGGGGTTCAAACACTCCAATACCCATTTTGGAGTTTGATTTTCCATGAAAACAACGTGATTTTTAGACATGTTCGTCGTGAAATTTCAGGTGAATCTAAAAGTCGGTTCTAAATTCGCCACTGCTTGTATCGATATAGTAATTTGTGGTCTCTTAACTTGTTCACTGTTTACATTCGTGTTGTTATGGTAACATACACCTGTTATATTTTTTAAAAATTTATTTTTCTAGGTCGTTCATAATGTTTTGCAATCGTTTACAGTTTTCTTTTTTAATATTACACATCTATGCGAAGCACGGGCTTACAGCTAGTTGTACGATACGAATCATGAGTTAAACATTTTCAGATTTTCGCATCTAAAAATACCATAATGACGTAAGTTTCGGGGGGACGTGTAATCAACATGATGTGCGTTTCAAGTTGTTGTTGAAAACACTTTTCGTATCAAGATTAACCAGTGATATCAAATCATAACGAGGAAATTGAATAAGATTTTTTCGATCATTTGGTGGTAAATCCGTAAGAAACCATTGATGATGAAACCTACTTCTGGGGAACAGTGAAAAAAAAGAAGAAAATTATCAAAATTCCCAGAAGCGTTTCTTTCGAACCGAGAATGCGTGTTGTGTGTCAGCCAATTTCGAAGAGCGTTATAGAATATCTTTCGCTAGGGTTTAAATATATACATACATATATATTTATTTTTTTGGCTTTCATGTTCCCTCAAGATTGATTTTGGTTTCAATGACCAACCAGAGTGCTAAGGCAGCAGTTTTCTTCGCCCTTTTTTTTATGATCCAGAAAATGGCAAAAGCTTCTGTAACGAGTGCATCTGAAGAGCCACGCGGATCTTCTTTCCAAATGGATTCAACTACACCAGCTCAGAATGACAAAAAAAGACAAGGGTGGATTTTCTTTTATGTGTGTTTTAATACCAGACGTGTGGTGGTTTATTGCACATTGTTCAGGATAGACGACTTTCATAATGCAGTTTCTTGCAGTAGTTAATTGTAGAAAAATAGACGACCCATGACAGAAACGATCATTGAATTACAATTACTACGAATTATTGGTGTATATCGAAAATAATATACATACGTACGCGAAAATATACATAAATATGTACGATTCGAGCCTGACATATACACCATGTATACGTGTTTGGGATAATAGGTTTATCAAAGCAAAAATAAACTATGTATAGGCCATAGGCGTAACATGAAGAAGTAAACCATACTGATGATTTTGTGCAGGATGTCCCAAGTTTCTTTACATCTGTTTTCTAGGCATTTCCTTGTAACTAAAGGTAAAACACAAGTTCAAAAAAGTGTTAAATCTTCTTATGCGTGGAGATTTTTTGAGACACTTTGTATATGTTTTGAGACACTGTATATGTTTTTCATTTGATCAAAATCATTCTTAAATAGAATGGGATCAAAATCACAATACCTATTTATGGAGACTTTACGGACACCCTATAGATACTTAAACAAGTCTGCGATTCTATTACAATACAGTTTTTGTCAATAGATTTTGACTGTATAATAAGTACCTGTACTGTACATGTTTTACAAATCAATTTGTAGATTTTTTTTTTTCAATTTTCAAAAATTTATCACAAAACAAATGATTAATTTGAATAGGTCGATAAGATTAGTTTGTCTTGCTTTACTAGATGGCGTTACTTTCGCCATAGATAATATTTTCATTTTTAGATTAGTACAGTATACTATGTGCAGGTTTCTTTAACAGGAATATACACGGATCCTTTAACTTCAAAATTTATCGACACTGTACTTTATATCCATTTTTATCGATAATCTATCGATGTTGTTTTTGGGTACAGTTACCTTTTTTTTTATAAATAAATAACACTGATTATGTGGTAGATAGATAGTGTAGTGAGGATTATTTTATTGTAAAAAATATATTTGACTAACAAACTCAAAATGTTTTCTAAACGTTCAGAAAGTGCTACATGTGTGAATTTTAATTTTATTTTTCAAGATATAAGAGTCTATAATGAAGTAGGTGCAGTAGCAAAGAAGTATATTTCAATTCGAACCCATCTAGCCAAATTTGGAATACCTGTTCGATGTAGGAATAGAGCTGAGAAAAAAAAATTTCCCAGATAAATGAATCATAACGTTGAAATCATAACATGAATATTCAGTTTTTGTGTATTGCTTTAAACGTGTACTGTGTGTGCGTGATGTGAAAAATTGGCTGATTCAGCTGTTTCGAATCGATGATCATCGCGCTTCGATATTATAAGGTAACATCCTGCTAGGTGAAAAGGTGAACCAGCGGAGGTGAGTCTCCTAACAGCTGCCAATCAAATTTCAAACGAGTAAAAAATGAACATAACAATTGCCGACTTTTATTATTCTCCCTGGGAAGCTCTTACATTTTTCTTTTACAAGTTTGGATACCTTTTGCGTATGAATTTTTGTAAATTTCGCACGGTTTTGCGAAAAATCATTAGGAATATAAAAAAAACAGCGAATCACTTCCGCGGCAATTTATATTCCAGTTCACGGGCACGTTTCGTGAAATATTGATCGTGTTTCTTATTCATACGGATCAGGAAATCTAATGTACACGAGGCATGTCAAACTTATTTCAGTCCGTGGGCCGCATGAACAGTTTAATACCATATTCGAAGGGCCACATAAGCAGTTGTTTTGCAGGCCTATTGGATCCAGACATTCTATAGAATGCCAAGTCTGGTTTAGACAATAGCATTGAAATCGTTATGTTAAGCATAATTTTGAGTCAAGTTCAAAGCTAGGCCTAAATGGTTTTTTAAAGAAGAAATGTTAACTTACTAATCTTAACTTAACCTGAACAGTTATATACAAGGTGTCATTTCATACTTTTCATAAGAGACAATGCATTCTATAGAATGCTTGAACATTGTTGGTGACATACTGTAATATACACGGTTATATTTATTATCTATTTGTACACCTATTATATGCATTATAATAAGTGTGAAGTATTTCATAGGTGTAGAGATATACAACTTAGGCAAGCTTCTAACACAAGTGGATTTTGTATAATCACGTGAAAATAAACACAAATCATATATCAAAATACGTGCATGAACAAAGAAAAAATTTTGAATTTAAAATATAAATTCAAGTAAGTTATAAGAATAAAAGGGTGTTTCACTTGATATTTTTTGGTAAGATTTTGTTAAATTGGATACTGAACAATATTACAATGTAAAACATTATATTTAAAGGGATCCTAGGTCAAGCGTTTTGACATGACACAATTGTCTACATTTAAAGACTACAACTGTAGTCAGTGCATATTGCATTTCGAAGCTACTACCATTTTTGATACGAATCCAATAGGGTGTAGTGCAGATTCTTATCGGTGTTTTATGAGCGAAAATTTGTTATCCAGTTGCGATTGATGTTACCGTGTCACCAAATAGCAGACTTTAAGACAATTTGTAGCAACGATGACGATATTAGTTTAATCTCGTTAAGTGAATGACGCTCGGCACATTTTCATCCAATGACGAGAAAAGTGCTCTTTTGTTTGAAAAGCTAGGTTTGTGAAAGTTTAATTATATCGAGTTCGTTTTGCGGTTGATGTTGTGAAATGCTTTTTCGTCAGACGTGTCGTCGACGAAGTTTAGAAAACGTTTTAGAGCCGAACGTTTGTTTTATATTGAAAATACACGAATGACAAAAGTTTATTGAAATCGAAAGTTGACATTTGTCAAAGGATGATATAGAAATGAAATTTTATCTAAATTTTTTTTGTCGTTATTTTACAAAGTTTCTTAGAGGAGTTTTTAAAGCCGAACGCTTGGAATTTAGAGAACGTTTTGAAGCAAATAATTCTTGGGTTTTGAATGGAAATAAACGAAAAACCAACGTTTATTGAAATCCAACAAAAAATTGTCATTTGTCAAAAGTTGACGTCGAAATGAAACGGGTATCCAATTCATTCATTAGACCTGTTTTATTTGCTAATTTGAGAGAAAGTTTCAATGCCGAACGCTTGGTTTTTTTTAATGGAAATACATGAAAACCATCATTCATCAAAACCAGACAACAAAAGTTGCCATGTGTCAAAGATGTAAAGAAAAAAAAAACAAAAAAACCAGCATTCTATTTTTATATATGTATATACATATTTCACATGTTAAAAATGAGACCAGGACCTCCGAATGACGTAATTGGAACAAGAGACCATTATTTTTCATCAGCCTTTCGATCAGTTTTGGACCGAAAATTAATGACTTAATTTTCTCCCAGGTACATTCTCTTAACGGATTCTTGACAAATGATTCGTAATTTTCTCATTTAGCAACTTGTAAGTCTCGACACGACTTCTTCTTCTTCTTCTTCTTCTTCTTCGGTATAAGAAGGCTTAGGTAGTACTAAACATTGCAAAACATTCTTGTTGCAATTTGACGTAAACAAGCCATTACTATCGATGAAGAGAGGGAACGTTTTGCTTCGTCTTGATTTATGGACGCTCGTTATCCAAATGATTTCGAAGTTGCTTCTGCTTGTAATGTAATTTTCTTTTTTCGGAAGGGTCGTCGTCTATTGCTTTTAGCGAAGACACTTTTCTTTAAGATCGAATGGGTGCATAAACTGCTTTGAAAGCTATAATTACTAGTACGACTTGAAACGAAGCGGCGACTCCATAACCTGAGCTGTTGCGTGAGGTCGTTCGAGATGACAGCAGAATTGCTATTAAACGGTGTTTTATTTTTTGTTTGTTTTATTTTTAATTATATGGTTTCATGGCGTGTGATTGTTTTAATTTTTAAGTCATATCATATATCTCCTACGTGAATGAACTCGGAATTTTACACATCGTAAATTTGTGATCATCTTGGTCCGTGTTCTAGCGAACAGGGACGTTATATGACACAATGAGGCAAATCAGTACTTGTATTGTTTAAATAGTTGTTCTGTTAATGATACATTTTTCCTCCCATCTTATTAAAACTTTTAAAAATAAATTTTAATTTGTTGATATTTGCAGCGTCAAGTCGAACGAACCTAAAGCCTGTATTTGTTGGTATTCCACAGGGCTCAGTCTTTGAACCGCTTTATTTTTTATTAATACTGCAACAATTTATTGCATAATAGCTAAATTGCATATTCGGAAACTTGCATAATACGAGAACTCCATGTCTATTCACGTGTGGGAAGTGACATCTGTTAAAATGGTTGCATGCATTTTAATTTGTCAAGTTGATAGTTTCGGGTCGCAATGTTGATGTACTCGATGATAGGTGCAAGTCATTGATGTTAATCATGGCTAATTTTATCTCGCTTGAAAATATTTTAATTATCATTTGCAGTCGACAGATTGGAAAGGAATTAATTCGTTAAACTACGAATGTCACAATTTTTCTCGTTTTGACATTTCGCTGAGTTGTAATCGGGTGAACAAACCAAAGAAATTGGGATACAATTTTAAATGTGGCATACATAGTGACTTGTTTCATGTTAATCCAACATGTCAACTTTGTATCGTATTTTTTATTTTCCATAGATTGACGTTAAATAATTAAATTTCATAACGTCGTTCAGTTTCAGGCCAAGATTGTCATTAATTACATTCTCTTAAAAATCAATATCCACGTCGTCGTCGGTGAGATTTTTTTTTCTCAGAAAAGTTACTAAACAAACTTGGAACTTTTTCGCCAACATTTCATTATATTTACGGTAACCGACTCAAGTCGTTATTAAAGTTACGGTATAACCTATTTTCTGCGGGAAATATTTTGTCATGAGCTAGTGCTCGGTTTTGCAGTAAAATATATCGTGCGAGCTTAGGCAGATGTCAACGAGGCTGGGTTTTTAACAAAGTCTGTTGGCTCAACTTTAAGAAATATGGCCACTCGAGGCGTAGTCGTAAAAGCGGTACAAGAGCTAAACATTTTACGAACACAACGTTCCCGTGTTGTTTCTACGGTCCGAAAATAACCGCCATAATATAAAAGCGTTCTCTTTATTTTTGCAGCAACGCGAAACGCGAATTTGTTCGAAATCGAGAACGGGCGAATGATGTTTCGCAATTTTTCCGTCTTAACCTATTTTATTCTCGAGTGATGATTAGGATACAGGTAGTCGTCGATTTATGCGAAGGTTTACGTTCTACGATTTGAGATCTTCAAAAAAAAAACCCGCATAAAATTGGAAGAACTGTGCAGATATTTCTTGGGTGAGGGCCACACGTGGCATACACATTGTGCAAAAGGAAATCGTTTGCAGGAGAACGTTCACTCACTTGTGAATACAGAATCGCATCATATTGAAAGTTTAGCAATAGTCAATTTTCAAATTACCAGAGGTCTCCGCAGTTTTTTTGCGAGATTGTTATGATTTTACTAGCTGCATGCTTGTCAAGTTTAAATAATTTAAGGTCTAGAAGTGAACACCGGAGAACAGAAACATTCTGTTTCACTCTTTTATTCTAATTTTTGCTCACATTCACGTTATGGTAAACCCCGTGGTTCACACGTTTATGTTGGTATGGTAACGCACACAGCTATGTTCGGTGAGCTATTTCCCATCACACAGTGCATTGTTGTTGTTTGAAATGTACGCTAGCATTGTTGCATCCCGTGGAACACTGAAGTTCACAATAACATGAGTGTAAACAAAACAGTATTGTTTCGATACCACACAGAAGTGGATGTTCAAAAGTTACATATACAAAACATTGTCCTATACATTATATTATCATAAACGTCTTTAGATGCCAGTATGCGTTCAATTCCCAGCTCACAAAGTCAAAGCTCACTCATATTATGAGTGACTATATCACTCGCTTATAATAATAAAGCGTATAAAAAAACTTTTCCTTATCACCACACTAGCTATTATCGTCCCGAGCTACAGCACGGGTCACCTGCTAGCATGTTGTATTATGTCCTACCTAATTTCCTGTTCGTTCGCCACAGTCATGATTTTCGCATCTAATTTGCATTGGAAATCACGTACTCTGTTACGTGATGGCCAATGATTTTGCAGCAAAAATTCGTTTCGTGTTACCTCCTTAATCGTAATCACCTAATTCTCAACCGTTTGGAAATAATATACATGGAGGCAATTTTCTCTTCTTAACTATCGGGTGTTGCGAGAAGATATCAAAGACGCGCTCACGCAAGAATTTCGAGCTTAGAGAAAATGTCGTCATTTTGTTGTTTTTTTTTCGTTTTTTTTTTGTGTGTAACAGCTTCCGTTTTGTTGTTGATATGCAAAGCGTATAATGGTATGAAAAATCGCAATTTTCTTTCATATTGGGAAATGGATATTCCATAAAAATTTCTAAATGCCCAGCATTTCCGCTACATTACACCAACGCGTTGTGCAGAAATTGCAGTGTTTTGAACCTAAACGGTAGAAATTGCATTCATGTTTGAAACGAGTTTGAAGCTATTATAAGAGTTAGCTATGTTAAATTACAGTTTGCTGTGATATATCGTTGTTGTTAAATCGTATTTTTCTTTAGTAGTTTCAGCTTTTAGAATGTGGAGAAGGAGAAGTGTATATGATAAGAAAATTAGGTGGTAATTTATTTCTCCTCCAAAAAAAAAAAAAAAAAACAACACTCTAGAAGCTAAGCGTACACAAAAGTAGCTAAAGTAGCCAACATTACCAAACTATATAACAACATTTCTCGGAAAAAAAAGTACGTTTATTCGTATTTGAGTTTCATCTTGTCGATTGGCAGAAGTTTTCCTCGTAAAAGTAGCCAAATCATGTATTACATAGCTTGTTTGGACTTAAGGGAGGAGCGCCTGAAGGGTCTCTGTTTTGTGGACATAGCACACTACCTTTGCCCACAAAATCTCTGAAAGTACCAGATAGCTCTGTTATCTTGACAGCCTTGTTGCAGTTTGTTTATAGAACCACCAGTGAAGTAGAAGAAAAAATGGTTGTTTATACAAAACCGCACCACCAGAGTGAAAAGTCTCGAGTGCCAACAGACAGGATGAGTCTGATGAAAAGCTATAAGATTTTTTTTTTCGTGGAACATTCCATGGCTATAGGGTCATTAGTTTGCATTGCTAAGCTTTTAATTTGTGATTGGTGAAGCAGCTAATGTAATTTGGCTTATTTCATTATTATTTTTTAGTTTTATTTTTTAAATCTTGTTTTACACCCTGTATATTTGACTTTTTATGATCTATCTTCACACGAGTTTCATTCCCTAATGGCCTGCTGGCACGCGCAATTTTTGGTGTGGCAATTCGAGCAGTTTTTGTCGACGATTATGATGCCAGCTTCTTGCCCAACCAATGAAAACTGGTTGGATAGAAGCTGACGTCACAGTTGTCGACAAATTTCTCGAATTGTTACACCCAAAATTGCGTTGGTTATGGCGGCTTTTATACTTTAATTTCACTATTTTATTATTATTAGTTTTTTAGTTCGTGCTATAGCTCGGGAAAGGTGTTATTATTATTATGGCAAGTGAACATTAAATAATGTGAGACCAACCAAATAATTCCATCTAGTGACAAAATGCTACAACACAAAAGACATACGTATACCCACAGATCTGGGTCATTCTTATAATCAATTATAACTTATTTTTTGATTTATTGATTTTCGATTTTGGTGTTTCAGACATAAGGTGACGAATTAATTTCAATTTACTCTTTGGTGTCAAAGAGCATTTTGTTTGTATACACATGTGATTATAAAGAAAAAGATTGCAACGTAAAGATTTAATTAATTTTGTTTTAAAAAAATAGGTTGATGAAAAACATAGTGTATTTATAAAAAAAAAATACTAATGAGCGACTTTGCTTCCAGTTATTTTTTTTCATATGTATTTTTAAATCCTAAAAAAAAAATGTTTTTAATTTTCTCTTTAAAACAACCAGGATGACTAAGTTTAGAACAACTTTGTAATTTTTTTTTGTTGTTTTCAAGACAGGGAAGCAATTAATCACCAATTTTTTGTGGATTTTGTTTTCGAAACTAAAATCCTCCCCCAAAAAAACCGTAGAAACAAAATTTGTAGAACAAAAAAAAAATAGATTTATAACAAAAAACTCGATAAATTTTGTATGATGAACCCCTTTATTTTTCATCTTTTCACAGTTGATTAGCTCTCTGTCTTTGTCGGTTTGTTTCGCGTTTGCTGAATAGAGAAAAGAGAGAGAGTGAGAGCATGGTCATGATGAGAGAGAGAGAGTGTGTGTGTGTGAAAGAGAAGAGTGATGGTCTCTGGCAATGTAAATGGGCGGTCATGGAAAAGTGCGTGGTAGTCTCTCACGCCTTGTTGAAAGCCATTGGCTCACTAACACTCATGCATCTGTGTTCTCTGTCAAGTAGAAGCATTGCTCCCGTTTCTTCCACGCTCCCACTTTGTCTTCATCTATCACGACATCTTCTTTGGCCATTATGCCCAGGAAGACCATTTGCGAGACGTGATTTTTTATGAACCCTTTAACGTCCACACGGCGACAGTCATTTTGCACTCTGTTCCATCCTTGTAACTTTACAATGGACTAGACTTTTCACGACTTAAGCTTTTCTATGTACTGTTTTCACTCGTGTTGTTATGGTAACAGTGTGAACACGCATATAGAAGTGCTAATTATTTATAGATACTGGAAACATATTTTTGCTATCATGTTTATATGGAAGTCAGGCTTGTCACAAAGTCGCCTCAGATTAAAAGGTCACTTTGTGATAACTCTTAACGTAATTTCCTGCTTTTCTGCAAGATTAATTTGACTTCACGAATCGCTAGAGGAAAAATGAGGGTTTTAGATCAGTGTACTGGTTGGAATTATAAATTACACTTTTTTAAGTGATATTTGAAAATCCTTAAACGGTGTCACAAATCTACACTTCTCTACGCTACTGTTCACTCTGGTTATGTTAACATAGATCACTCATGGACATTATACAAGGTCTTCCTAAAAGGTCTGGCCAAATTGTAACCACATATGCTACATATCAAAGAACAGCACAAAGTCCATATGAACATAGGTCCTGGATGACCTACATAGCTAATTTTTTAACATAAGTTGGGGTTTTGGAACATTTTGTTGTATCAAATTTAGAATGATTAATGTCCAGTCAATTATGAGATTTTGTTACACGAAAAATATCTTTTCCCCTCGAAAAGCTGACGGTATACCTACATTTTTAACTCATTTCGCGCCACCACACATTGTTGTTTATAGTTAGTGTACTACCTCATTGCGTGAGCAGCCATTCATTGTTGGGTGCCATCCAAACCGATTCATCCAAATAAACACCTAACATATTTCAGCTAAAAAATATATTTTCACGTGTTTGTTTCAGCGATTACGAGGTTGTAAAAGAGGTTATCAAAAGCGCAGTTTTTCAATTATTTTGTTAATTACTTGTTTAATTTTTTAGATATTATCTTTTTATATTTCAATTTTCTCACTTTCATCGAGACTCGAATCAAATTTCGAATCGCAATGCTCTTTTGGTAGTCAAGAGTCAGCATTACCAATGTGACAAGGTCTTGAAATCCATTGCAATGGGATCCATAGACCGACCACACGTTCTTACTCTTAGACCCATTGACAGCTTCTGTCATCCTACATTCTTCGCGCACAAAAAAAGAATTGGAGAAAATGCTGATACGTTTCATTCGGATTCATTCTTCCGTAAGGTGATCTTTGGCAAGTTTATTTTTTCGGGTCTTATCTCTCTACACCTCCTACCACTCTCTTTTTTTTCTTCTTCATGAAACACCATTACGACTGACATATTTTTTTTATCCT
>JAQIWH010007906.1:0-10851 GCA_034695005.1 Cryptops parisi | reverse complement strand
TACATACATACATACATACATTCATACATACATACATACATACATACACACCACGAGAACACGTACTCCAATACAGTTTTTAACTGTATGTGAGATTAACTTCAGTTTACGAAACAAGATGTATGTTGTATACGTCGAAAAAATATAACGATATCCTCATTGGACACTGTATATCCTGAGTGTAAATTATAATATTTCAATAAAATCCATAACATAAAAAACATTGCTATTAATTAACAACAAGTAGATAGACAATAATCATAAAAGTCAACTATTAACTAAGAATTGATTATGTAATTAATTATCGGATGTAATGTACACTGCTCACAAAAATTAGGGGAATATTTCAAAATCTTCATTTTGAAATATCCTCTAATTTGTGAGAAGTGTGTATTTTAAAAAATGGCTAATCATAACATGATTATCAGAAATTTGAAGAAAAAAACTGGAAATTCTCTATTTATGTTATTCCTTATATGCGATTTTGCTGATATCAAACGAGAAAAATCCTCGTTATATGCGAGAAAGTTCCATCTCCATGCTATATTGTGTGGAGGGTGCACTAAAACTTTAAAGGTCCACTGAAGATTTTCCACGTCGTGACAATTTTCGATTACATAATCTTCTATTTATGCGAAGTTTATCGAACGCCACCCTTGCTTTATTCAAAAACAACCTCTTGTAGAAACTAACTTAGCAACCATGTAAGCACTGAGTTTAGGCAAATATTGACATACAAAGCACACAATGTGTAGAATACGTGTAAAAAGTATTCTCTACATCTCTTAGCATATAGAAATTTTGACATAAACGATTTTAAACGAATCTTGTGAAGAATAAAATCCTCGCACGAATTGAAAACCTTAGAAACAATAACGGCTAAGTGAGCATTCGATCTCAACGTTTATTGAAATAAATACACAATTTATTAAAATACAAAGTGAATTTAATCGTGTTGAACCATAACTTTTTACAGTTTCTGAATGAATGCATGAAATAAGAATACCAAGTCATACTCATAATAATGTAGGCATAGACTAACAATTATATCGCTAGACCAATTAGAAAAAAGTTACACGGCACTATAAACCAATCGGAATAGCGTGTGACCCTATAGAACAACAAACCATACGTGAAATAATAAATTTCTCAGATTGAAGTTTTATGACTTATGGGTTAAGATGATCCAGCTAAAAGTTATTAACACAAACACCATCGAGAATCTCTTAAAAACACTGGAAGCTAAGTGTGCGTTAAGCTCATTTTAAACGTCAAACCATTTTAATCAAATTTCATCGATCCCAACTGTTTTTTTTTTTCGTCATAATGACAAACAAACAAAAAACAACAAAAACGACGAAACAACAAAAGCACAAAACGCACATGACCGGGCGCGTTTTGCGCTTTTGTTGTTTCGTCGTTTGACGGAAAGCAAGAAAAAACACCCCCAAAAGTCTGTATGACGTCATAACGACAATCGGGATCGATGGAATATGATTGAAAAAGTATGACGTGTAAAAATGGACTTTAGATTTCAACGTGGATTGAAATACACAACTAAAATTTATGTAATACAAAATACCCTTGTCTCTTGGAAACACTAGTGACTAAGTGATCATTAGATCTCAACGTTTATTGGAATAAACAAGATAATATAAACTTAAATAAAATTGACCTTTAATCCTGAAATCTATAACCCAGAACCGTAACTTATTAAATCCGAAAACGTTGCAGGTTTTAAACCAGATTAAAGGGTATATCGTATCATGATACCCCTTTTTTTTACAACAACCGCCATATAGGTAGCAGTAGGTTCAACCACCGCTACCAATGTTGCGAGATAATAGTTTTAACCGAACGTGCTAACTGAATTAGCTAATTGTATCACTCGGAGAAAACCCTTTACCGCCTGACGATTGTTTCTTGTTTATGTACCATTACACATAAACAGTAGCCGTTAAGAAATTACTACCGAGCGCAGGTTCACGTTTTATATATATAATAAAAAATCGGACACAAAAAACAAAAATAAAAATTGGAAACAAAAAATAACGAAGTTAAATACGAAGAAAATAAAATATATATATAAAAAAATAAATATATATATATATATAAAAAAAAAAAAACCCCAACCTTGTAACAACCTTACTAAGAAGAGACATTGAAACAAGCAACTGCTTTAATACATCTGGATACTAAATGACTGTATTCTGTTTTCTTCGCACTTCGCTGCCTCCCGATTACGCTTTTTATCACTGTAGAAACATCAAACTATCCCAACAACTCTCCCTAATGGCTACTCGTTGGGCACTGGATCATTTCATGAGCCAAGAGAGAGAGAAAACATCCCACCACTTAGCAAGCTGTGTACACCACCATACAAGCTCAAGAGAAAACTACAAAAAACTATGGTGGATGAAATGTTGCTAAGTATGATTTTTATTTTTCTTTCACAAAAGTAAACCACACATACACAAACACGGAAAAAAAAGAAAAAAAAATAAATAATAATAATAAAAAATAGAAAACATAACACACAACCTGAAAACATCCAGTTTACTGCCACATATCATATCATTGGCGAAGTGAAGCAAAACTTTAAGAATAACTCAAACTAAAAGACGTTAAAGCTATTTTTCGCCTTTATGACTTTTCTCGTCTACTAGCTGCTGTCTTGCACTGTGTAATTGGAAAATTTTTCTGCGCACATTCTTGGTTCCCCATAAATGAGTTTCCCAAATAGCAAGCAATTTAAACTTGACTGCACTTTTCTATATTACACCCTGTGTGTGTGTGTGTGTGTGTGTGTGTTCTTTTTCTTGTTTTTAAAAAAAATCCTTTAAAGGGTGCCCATAGAAAAAAAAATATCCCTTGGCTATGTACCTGTATTACGAATATCATGAAAAACACAAGTTCCTCTCAACTAACCTCATTCAACCACCAAAAACCGACATTTCAACTCGTTGACAAATCAAACATGATGAATGACAAAAGACAGTTGTTTTTTGCAAAAATTTTTTTTTTTTTTTTGTAAGGGTCTGTACTCATCACTTCGATAGTTCGAAAGTCGACAAAGAACGCATGCGTTTCAAATTATTACAATGAACATCGGCAAAATTTGTATCGTCAAAACGATAGAATTGATAACGCAATCGTCAAGAAACTCCAAATTAACGAGTTACAAGTATTTTAGCTGGTTTGGATTTTGTTACTGTGTTACTGGCAATGTATGTATTTTTTATATGACGAAAAACAATCGATTCAACCCATAAACATAATTCATTGTTTTAACTCATGTTACTTCGCAACATTCATTAGTTATTTATTGTTTTATCTCATGACGCTTCGCAACGTTCGTTGGCTAATGTTTTATGTTTACTGCATCTCATTGTCGGTAATTACTGCTTATGTTTATGATGGTATGAAAACACATTAATTATGCTATGTTATGATTGTTTGTTTTTAGTCGTTGCCATGGAAACAACAACTGATTTAATGCAATTGATTCCATTCATAAACAAAACATTTCCATTTTCATTCCGATTCCATTCATCGATTTAATTCATGTTGCTTGGCAATATTCGTTCGAGTTAGTATTTTATGAATTTGATGAGACGAAGTTTGAAAACTTACGTTTTTTTGTATAATTTTGCCATTTTGTTTTTATTATACGTAAATTAATAAATATATAAAAAAACTGAACAAGTTTCGAAGCATCTTGGCTTCATCATCAGCAGTGTATCAAATTTGTATTAGTAGTTTATGTTCACTTCATTTCATTAGTTACTGCTTACGTTTGTGTTGGTATGGTAACACATTTATTATGTTATGCTACGGAGTTACGTTTGTTTTTAGTTGTTGTCATGGAAACATTGTTCCACGAAAAGACGCACAGAGATAAATAAAAACAGGCGGCTTTTATATTGTTTAAAATAATGCCTTAAAATAAGCTCTTTTGGCAAGATATAAAATAATATTTTGTATACTACTGTTAAGGTTAGTTAACAATTCCTCCGCAAAAAATAATAAAAACAACCTGGGCTTAAGTTTGTATAAGATATAAACCTTACCAGCTGTAAACCTCACCTAAATTATTAGTTAACGTAACTATTTCAATGCTTGCATTATACATTGTCTGACCAAGTTTGGCAATCTATAAAACTCCAAAGATAGTAAGATTCCATACATTGCAGGTATTTTTTGATGCTGAATTTTTGTTTTAATTACATTTTCACGCCTATATGGAAATGTTTTAAACATTTTTTAAGACGTTCGTTGTGCACTCTTCAAAAGGTTAATATTAACGAGTGTTCATTTATTAAAATTTTAATGATCTCGGATAATCTGCCGATTTTACTAATTAGCGGAACCTTCGATCCAGAGAAGTGCCAATTATCGAAAGTCTATTGTAGTCCGTTGCAATCAATATCAAATCTTAACATAATTACAAATCACCAAATAAAATTAAATTTCGATAAACTATGTTAATTAAGTTACCGTTAATAAATTCCCCGTTACGGCACTTAATCAGATTAACTTGTTCCTAGAGAACAGACACAATGGATGCAACCGATCTAAGGTTACCGTGACTTTTCTATCCACAATCAAAAAACTATATTAACAACATTAACAAATTACATAAATGTTAACTTTCAGTAAGATAAACAAACAAAACCGAAAATAATAGTGAAAACTAATTAGCAGGTTACTATTTTTTCATCTAGCCCTCTTTAATTTAAATCTAATTAGCCAAGACTAGGTACAGGAACATAATTTGCAAGTTTGTGTGTGTGTTTATGAAAGTGTATACTTTTTACACTACAAAAACCTTGCTAGTGTAAAAAGTTATTATGTAACTACAACAACACGAATTTAAAACTGTTCACGTGCTGGCACGGGTTACATTGAAGTATATTTTAGAAAGTTCACTTTGTGATCTTATTAAACGAACAAGTACATCTAAAAATGCTTTTTAAAGTTATTTTTTATATAGCCTATTGTAATATACCGATATACAGTACTGAATGTACGTACAGTACATAATGCAAAAAAAAATACATTTTTGATTTCAGCATGTTTCGATTTATGCGAATTGAAGCTTGTGCAATATGAGTAATTTCGATATTCAATTTTTATGCGTGTTTTGAGTAAAGTTAAAAAATTTCAATAAAGAATAATAATAATCATAAATAGACCTTAAATCTTGTGCAATAATTACAGTTTTGATTCCTGCACGTCTCGATTTATGCGAATTGTGAATGATGCGAATTTTTATTTGTGCGAAATTAAATTTTGCGATCGTCGAGTAATTCGACATTTGATTTACGCGAGTTTTGAGTAATTCCATTTTTGATTTCTGCACGTTTTGTTTGATTTATTTATATATATATATATATACGATCAAACGTACGCGCGTTCTCGTTTTATGCGTTTGTTGGTACATTGGAACCAATTTGACAGGGTTACTCCCCTATGCCCTAGGTATTTAACCCCTCATATTCGGCCTCAATTGGAGGGGGAGGACGTGCTAAACAACACATTAAGCAACTTCACTCACTACACTCACTCACGACTGTAAATGACAGGATACGTTCAATTCCCAGCTCACTCACAAACTCACAAATAAAGCTAATATAAAAAAGTGAACAAAAAATCACATGCGAAGTACGGACTCCTGTACTTGTTAAGAACTACGACATGTAATTGATAAGCAATGCGTTTTCTTGCTATATAACTCGTAGTAATAATTTTTTATTAATATTCAATAACCATAGTTATCATTGTACAAAGGGGTTCGACTAACAAAAATATAATATAATGAAGGAAATCAAAAACTTGTCAGTAAACAGTGGAAATTAGAAAAATTGGCCTAATATTTGCATATAGGATTCTGAAAACCCGTGTTGCCAAAAAAAAATTACAGCCAGGTTGTTCATAGAAAGATGAGCGAGGCGGCAATGTTTAAACTTGCAAATTGCTTAATTAAATGACCTAATGTAGAAAGGGAAATGTTTAATTTGCTTCACGATTTAAGCACGGTTTCCGAGGCAAAAGGGGGAACCAGAGGAATAAGAACCGAGAAATAAAAAACGACCCCGAAAACTGAAATAACTCGCAACAAACTCGGCGGCTCCTAATGCACTCGCGTATTAAGACTCTCTCGCTTCCAACATTTAACATTGAATTAAAATGCGGAAAAAGATAATGAAGAAATAATTTAAAGAGATGTCTCCAGGAGTCACCACAACTAAAATATTCAATTTTTTTTATTTCATTTTTTAACATTATTCCTTAGTCTTTTTGGCAGCTAAAAGCGAGACAATTCCCATGAATGAAGATTTTTGAGCCAAAACAAGAACTTTCTTGGAATCGAATAATAATGAAAAGAAGAAGAAAAAAAAATTGTATATTTAAAAAAATAAAATAAAATAAAAAACGAGAAAGAAATCAAGTGAAAAATTTTTTGTTTCAATTCCAACCAACTCGCACAAGATTCCACAGTTGGAACCCATTGGATTCCATTAGCTTTCAACCATAGGATACCACCATGACCTGAAGGAGATGGAAAGATCAAACATTTCTTTGCTCAGCGGGTGAATTAAAGGAGGAAAAAATAGATGTCCAAGCCGTGCAATAAATCCTCCACCAAGCCCACTCGCAAAACTTACTTTTCAATTCCCTCATCTCCACCACAGCCCTATTTTCTATCATCCGCTTTTATCTCTTCTTTTCTACTTCCCCCCTTATATATATAAATATATATATATTTTCTCTTCTTCTTCCTGTAGCATTGGCCCTAGGACAAGAGATCTCACATTGTCGTAGCTGTTGTTTACCACGCTATTTTCTTTCAACTTAAAACGAAATGGCCAAAGATAAATACTATTGCAACAAGTCAAAGAACGTTTCGGAATCCTGTAACAAAGTGGTAACAAGTCAGTTTAATCTGGACGTTTTGTTAGAGGATTGTTTTCTAATTTTATTAAATTTTGTTTTTTTCTTATTTATTTAACTATTTATTTATTTCATATAAAACAATCCTAATTGGATCGAGAGATAACAAAAAACAATAAGAAATTAATCAACGAAATCAATATGATTAAAAAGAAGACGGGTGAATGTTTTGTTACAGTGTTAAATTTTTGTTATAATGTTTTTTTTTTATGATATAAGTCAGTGTTTGGTCAATGCTATTTCCAGTATTGTTAACTTACGTTAAATCATGAAATAAATATTGTTTTTAATAATATGTGGAGTAAAAGTATAAAAATCAATACAAATATACTACAAACTCGATTATCCGAATAATCTGGAACTTCAATGTTTCAACTGTACAACTCGTTTTGGTATTGAAATTGCCAACAACATTGTACAAAGTGAAAAATACGTTAGCATTACGGTATTAACTTAGTCATTTGTTTGATAAATTATCCATAACTATCGATAATGTCATTGATTTTGCTTTTTTTTTTTGATAATGTATCGATTTTTATATATTTTACCTGATTCGAATATTTGAAATTAAAATTTTTAAAAAATAACAAAAATTAATTTTAAAAATGAAGCTCCCGAAAATTCAGACAACGCGAAAACGAATACTCTACTACGCGTAAATCGGGGATTACCTTCACAGTTGTCTAGGAAAATGAAGATTTTTAGCTAATTTTAATGTTATCTACATTTCTACTTTCTATCGATAAACAGCAATACAGGATGATCCAAAGTGATTATTCCTAACTTTTCAAATGTGATAGAGCATAGAGGTCATGTGAATAAAACAAAAATTTTTTAATAACAAAAAAACTACAGTCCAAAAATACTTCCGTAACGAGATACAACGAAATTACAGAAATGAAAAAACCGTATATTCTCAACGTGACGTGTCGGTTGATTTCTAGCGGGTATAATATGTTTACTACCAAAACAATGTATTACCAATACGTCATAAAAATTCCGTAATTTCCTTGTATCTCATTACGGAGGTATATCCAGAATATAGTTTATTATTAAAAAGATGTTTCATTACATGCCTTCTATCACCTCTGAACGTTAGAAATAGTTATTCTGAATATATATATAAATATATTATTCCGTCGGTTATTGTAATCAATTGCTTCCCAAAGTAATCACAATAAACAGCGGTTACTGAATTTGTTAAAATTTCTTATAAATTATATATATATAAACTTCCCGATTTTGAGATGCCAGGTTAGAGATTCACTTGATGTGTTTCTTAAATCTCACCCACCCCCCTTCTACTCAGTTTCTCTTTTAACAGCTTGTCTCCATACAACCAGAAAAATTATGCAACACTTTTCTCGACGAAGACGACCACCCTCACGAAAACACACAACGCAGCTTTTATCGACTATCATTAAGGCTTCTTTTTTTTGTGACAAAAAAACGTTAACGACATAACATTTTACGTTTCCCAATAAATTTAAGTGTAATATTGATGCTTGGGAGAGCGTAGTTAAATATTCATGAATGTACAAACAAAACTTTTGTCGAATGGAAACTTACACCGAGCCAACATAGCAAAAAAAAATTAATTATGCAAGAAAAACATAAAATAAAATAAAAACTATACATTTAATTACGTTCGGGTCATATATAAGTTGACAGTGACAATAAACTTTTCTCAACCAAAAAAAAAAAAAATATATATATAAAAATAAAATTAAATAAATTAAAAAAAAAAAGGATTTATGCTTGCACCAAAAGTGAATCTCATTTCCCTTAAGAATGCGTATCACAAAAACATGTTTATGCTCAATCTGCTCGGAGGTAATTGCAGTTTTCATCCCGACGTCAACAATTTTCAATTTGTGCTCAGGAACACTAAGCACATGTAAACATTAAGTGTTACAATGTTTTCGTAAAACTGTCATTAGCGACTGCTGTCCTATCCCTAATTAAAAACAGTTATCTTAAATTTTAATGCGGAACTTGCAACTTTCCGAAATTAAATGAGAAAAAAAGGTGGAGTAAAAAAGAAAAAAAAACTACATCTGGGAGAAACGTACGAAAATAAAGAAGAAGAATAAGAAGCAGAAGAAAAATACACGCAAGAAGTAAAATTGGTTTCCATTTGATTACAGCAAAAGGAACTCAACACCGGAAATTTGCTTCATTCCTACTGCGATGAAATGGACACCATCGTCCACTGATGATGGCTTACTATTGGTTTCTGAGTAGTTAAAACCATATAGGAAGAAAAATGTGATATGAGTGATAAAAACCAACTATATGAGAAGAAAATGTATCTGTTAATCCTCGTTTTAAGCGATCTCGGTTTCTGCGGTTTTATTTTTACGCGGTTTCCTTTAAACTTTTTTTTTCATACCGTACATCATCTTACATGTACGAGTTCTGCGCATTTTATTTTAATTGAACGTAATACTGCCATCTGCAGTCTGAGAATATACTGTACAGTGATAGTCCAAAGTATCAAAAAACATATAAATCAATCGCATAAATCAAAAACTGCATACGTCCAATGTGAAAAAAAAAATCGCATAAATAAAAATGATAAATCAAAAATTGCAAAAATAAAAAATAGAATTACTCAAAACTCGCATAAATTGAAATTCGCATAAATCAAAATTCGCACAAATCGAAACGTGCAACCAAAAAAAAAAATGAAATTATTCAAAACACGAATAAATTAAATATCGAAATTACTCAGATTGCATGAATTTTAATTTACATATATCGCAATCCGCATAAATCGAAACTTGCAGAAAATAAAATAAAACAAACATGATTATTATGCTTGCATATGAAGAAAATTAATACACGTGTACAAATTCATATGTTTAAGAACTAAAAAGCTTCTATACGTATATATATGAAATTCGTAATTTTTTTACCTCTAAGTCATTTTCAGTATTATAACTTATAATACTCTAAAGTCTTAAAAGCCTTGAAATAAATTAATTTTCCCATATTAATCCCATATTTTTTTTACAAAACTTACCACATCAACCACATCCAATGTCACACAATAACAGTGTAGTGTGTTCAAGTCGTGTTCTATCTTCTTCTCGTGTCTACCTACCCGCTTATAGATTAAATAAAAAGACTCCACATTTACCTGAACAAACCCAGCGGAAACCCCTAAAGGCTTAAAACTGTATTAAACAAAGTTTTCTATATAAAAGTTTATTATAAATTCATAAAACCCATTTAGGTTTTGTACGACAACCATTGTAAATGTTTGTTCTACCTTCTCTTACTTTACTTTACCAGTGCAGTTGAACATACATAAATTTATAGTTGAGAACATTTTACACAACGAAGCTCGCAATGTTTAAAATGACTTTCCGCTAATTTATAAAGTGCGGTTCTACGCTTCATTACAATTAAAAAGAGCTTGAACAAAGTGTGTTTCTTTTAAAATAGTTGTAGGATTTTTATCGTAATGCAGTATTCATGATAATCATTCAAATGGAACGTAGATAGACTTTCTTCCGAAGCCCCGATGCTTAAAATTGATTTCCACATATTTATATGGTATATTAACTACTATCGAAAACAAGTAATATGAAAAAAAAACTTCGTTTTTTGACACACCCTTTTCACCTTTTTACTGTGCCTTTGTTTGTAAACTAGATAATAATTAGATAATATGATTTATATTTTAATATAAATATATAAAGTTAAAACATAATTTATTTAAAAAAGAATTCGATAGTTGTGCCTGACTGCTACTGACTGCCATAGGAGTGACATGTTTGTTTGTTTTTAACTAACCTAAAAAGTGGTATATACAACCCAGTTAACCTAAGGTAAATTATTTTTACAAGAGCACCGACTGGCCATACGGCTGTCGTTTGATACTCAACATTT
>JAQIWH010007905.1:0-10851 GCA_034695005.1 Cryptops parisi | reverse complement strand
AGTACTACAGCTCTCGCCAACTTAGGCACCCATGATACGAATTTACAAGGTAAATGAAAACAAGTAATAAATTAAGGAAATACAATGAATTATTAAAAATGAAATTATCTCTGTGTATAACAATGTGTGGTGACTTAAAATGGCTTAAAATGTAGGTGAATCGTCAGCAAACAGTTTTCGAGCTATGTTCATAATTTCAGCTATCGGTAGGTCATCAGGGACCTACCGAAAAAAGAGTTCAAAGATGTTGAACCATTCAACTTTAGAGTAAGTAAATAAAAAAAAAGTAGAAAAATCAGAACTTAGTGGAAAGTATACTATTTAGTTAGTTTTCTAAAAATTAGGCGATTCAAACTTCTTTTCTCTATTTCTCTTTTATACTCCATATTAACATATTTCAAAATCCACCCATTTCATTCGTAATCGATTTTTTCTGATCGCGCAATAAAAGGGTGTAAATCCCTTAAGAATCATAAAGAATAACTACCTAACCATTCTTTCATTGCTTTTCATCATTTTACTCTTTATATCCCCATCAACGTCGATTCTAACTCATTAATTCTCTCTTAATTGTGCTTCTCCCTCCCCTCTTCTCCCCTTTCACCCAAAAAGAAAGCGAGATCCTTAATTTCCTTTCTCTATTAACTTTGACCATCAAAGTTTTCCCCCTCTTCCAACACCAGCTACACGGACACACACTTTTGGTTCCAATACCAACATCTATTTCTCATGCTGGTCGCATTTGTTTCTCGTCCGTCTTCGTCTAGCTACCTCTACCACACCTTCCCCTCTCCTTTTTTCCCCTTTCTCTCCTCCTTTTCTCCCCTTTTACTTTGGCGTCTCGTTCGCTCCAGGTGCTCTCATTTTCTCGGCAATTATCAGCACGCGCACCTGATACCTCGTGTCAGCCAGCGAAGGTTAATCATTGCCGACCGAAGCATTCGGGCGCGAGAGGCAATCCCTCACTTACTCGCAATCAAATCCTCGTTCCTGTTAAGGTGAACTGGGTGGGGGATAAAAGTGAAGGTTGGCAACAGACGTAGTTGTAGTGGTGGTGGTGGTGGTAGGTAGTGTTGGTAACGATGTAAAGAGAAAATACGAAGCGAAAAACCCCCACAGGAAGAGAAAGAGGGGTTTAAAAAAGGTTGAGTGAAAAGAACGAAAGGTAAGCCGAACTCGACAGCCTCGAGTGAAAGGTGATACGATGAGAAGCCCCCCGATGAACATAGTGGAAGTAGGCAGGGAAAGTATAGAGAAGAAATGAAGGAGAAAAAAAAGTTTTGGAAACCAAGATGGAAAGCAATATTTTCTGAACGGTTGTGATGAATGCCATATTTATCCGAAGTCACACGGCATCCCTGCTGGCGCCTTAAAGACAAATGACGGATCGAGTCCGGCTGATCGGTCACGTGACGCACGTGTGTCTTAGAGATCTAGACCTTTTCTTATTCCTCAACTCAAATGGCTTCAACTACTATTCCAAACACGAAAGAATAATAGCTATTTCTCTTCTCCTCCCCCAAAAAGGTTTGAGGAAGACAAAAGACAAGAAAGCGGTTTAGTTATTGGTCAACGGTCATGACATACCTATATATATTCCGAATTTCATTTTTGGTTATTGCCCCCAATGTTTGACAATTCCGCTCAATGTAGATTCAAAATTGTAAAAATGAAATTGTCTTTTTTAGCCAAAGCGAATAGGGTGGGGGGTCTACATTTTTCTTCTTTTTACTTCACAAGCAACTGTACTTATTTTTTTTTTGAAATTAATAGAACTTTAAACTGATATTCCACTTTTTCGTTTCCACGATTTTATTATCAGATCAATCCAACAAAATATTGGTGTCATCAGTTAACAAGTTTCCAATAATCAGCGTTTTAATCCACATAATCTTGAAAGTATACATTCTTAGATCCCATTTCTAAGTTAAAGTTATAATGAACGAATGAGAACTTGAGTTTTACGACAGTCCTTGACATAAGGTGACAATGTTAAATTACACCATCAAAAGTATTGTATGAAAAGGTAATACACTGAATAATTAAATTATGTTCATTTAACTAATTTAAGTCCTGATGTAAAAGGGTGTTAAGTAACATTTTTGTGAAAAATGGATTAGAATCATTTTCAAATGTGTTATGTACGAAAATTTAACACATAATTTTGAGCAAAACAACAAATGTGCAAAAATATTACCGCAAGAAGTGTGAAGTAGCCTATAGACAGCAAGGCAAGTTCAGACAGCAAACTCGTTTTTCTCCAAAATGAAAAAATGGTAATTAACACCTTTTTACATCAGGCCCTTCAATTATAAGTGATTGAGTTATTTCATTTTTTATTTTCATGGATTGTTTCAAAACAACGTTTGAGTTTAACTAGCGCATTGAAAGCATTACAAAATCATGAAACGTCCTTTACACATTTGTTTACTGATATAATATTTACACCACACTGATTTAAATGGATTTCTAATGGACATTGCTCACTTAAGTCTTTTATTTTTTCTCGATTCGTTGCACACAATAACTCTTTTGTGTTCGCCATTACTTTACACCCACTGGCTAAACTCGATCCATTCGAACTGAACTTAAGCCACACCGGTCACTGGCTAGTCTTCTTAAAACGAACGAGGAAGCAGAAAGACAAGGCTTCTAACCCTCAATTTAACCTTAACGTAATGAAGCATGATACCAAGGAAAGAGTCTAAAGACGAGAAACGCGTGAAGCGTAAGAAGAGAAGTAAAAAGGAAGAAAAAAATTCAACCCGGGTCACCTGATTTATCTTTTGGAATAGACAGGGTTTTCGTGAATGTGCGGGGGCGTGAAGCGAACGCTGCAAGACGCATTTAAAACGTCTTCTCCTCCCCTCCCCTCCCTTTGCTTCGTAGGTGACGTTCGGCATTCTTATAGTCACGCGAGCTGACGCTAGAAAATTTGACGAATAGCGAACGACTCCCACTCTTTCTAGTTCCGACGACGACGACGTGGAGCTTGTGTTAATTAATAATTCAACCCTCCTCGAAAAGCTTCTCTTTTGAATACAAACGGTTATTAATAAACATGGAGCAGCTTTCATGCTCTTGTTTGCTGCACGGAACAAACAGAATGCAACAAAAAAGGCAATATATTCATGCATTCTATCGCCATTTATTGATCGATGAAAAAAATATCCTCAATTATGCGTGAACTGAAAATGAATCATTGAAATGATATGAACTAAAAGTAACATTTTCATGGTTTTGATGTGGAAAAATTTTTTTCTTTATTTTTATTTTGAATTTATTTGAAAAATATTTAAATTTTTATAACTGAAGCTGAACTCTTGCCAAACATGGCAAAATGAGATACGTCATGTCTAATTAAAAATTATTTTAGATCAGCTCACATCCTACAGAAAATTGGTTTAATTTTGAGTAAACATAAATAAAGACGGTCTGCTAACATACATGTTTTCAGTAAATGATTCTTATGAACATAATGTCAACATGTTTCATTACAATGTTACAGACATGTTAACCATCTATTTATAGTTTGGACACTAGATTTGCGTCTAGTTACAAATGTGACTACACACATCCACATTTTCCTCTTTTTCCTCCTACCATAATAATAAACATAGCATAATAATAAAAAAATAGACGGAACGAACGAACTCGCACAGATTGGAGTTTTTTAATTATAGAGATATTTTCTACAATAATAGACGGACATTCAAGCTGATTTCTTTTTTTAATGAATTTGGATGAATTTCTAATATAGGCCCTTCTTTTATACGTATACAGAAAATATACAAACTTATTAAAATGGGTGGTTAATGCCCGAACCATGTTTATAATGATTGTGGTTATATTTATCGGCATTGGTTCATCTGTCTTGAAATGTTGCTTAGTAGGATGTCTTACTCTGTGACGTCAAACAAAAAAATTTTGGGAACGAAGTTATCAAAATGATAATCCGTTATTCTAGTAAAACGTTAATAGTTTTTACAATCTTTTATTTAACTTCAAATACATTGACAATATTGGCTTATCAATTAAAGCTTACCAGACTCAAAGATATTGTCTTACCAATGTCTAATGTCTAACTTGTCTTGATCGTTGTGTGTTTGTGGATGCGCTTCAACATCTTTACAATCTCTTTGATCTACTTTTCAATATCCCAGAAAGCTGGAATTTGAAACGTAGATACAGTCCGCGTGACATTTTATTCTATTAAATTTTGACGGATCTACGTCGTGTCAATTTCGAGAAAATATCACGTGAAAGTAGAGTTTTTCTCGTAGAGTGTTGCTGACGCTAACAAACACATACTTCAATTAAAAAAAAATTAAGCGAAATCAGCATTATTATAAATATAATAAACGTACAAATAATATTTGTATGTTTGTTATAAATTTGTATTCCAATGATTTTTTTTATTGTATTGTTTTGTTGCCTTGTGTGATTTTCCTAGACTTGTGATGCAGGATTAGCTTATCTTGTGAGCCTTTTCCATTAATCCTTCAGTACTTTGTTTTGGACATAACACTGGGTTGTTTTGTTCTTTTGTACTTGGTGCTATTGATCTTATTGATTGATTTAATTTTAAATAAAAAAAATATATATACAATGCAGTTCATCTGAGCAATCATTCATTGTTGTGAATTCATTGGAATAAACAGAAACACAAAACAACAAAATATGTTATCTCGTGTTTGTTTCATAAATATTTTACTTTTAAAATTTAGTTTGAAAACAAAAGCACAGTATCAAGCCAGGTTGTACTAAATAACCTCCTCTTTTGAAGTCGGTTAAAAACAAAGTTTTATCCTACCACTTGTTTTATATTACATTTTGCTGAATTTATTTTGAAAAGTGATATTTTTAGTAGCCACGATGCAATTTTTTTACATGCACACAGAAAAGACAAATCTTTAATGGGAAATTAACAATAACTGATAGAACACGGAACGTTTATTTTCTCATCTTTTAACTTCTAAACTTAGCTCGCGCGTTGTTGTTAGCGAGCGAATCGCTTTATCCACCTCGATAAATTCACTGAAACCTGCCTCACCTGCTGTGGGTGAAAGAGGTATTAGGTGGCTGAACCATCTTGACGCTAATTGGGCACAATGGAGAATTACAACGCTTACAGAGGCAGATGAATTCGATTCTGCTGCCTTGGTTGGGATTTGAAGCTTAACCAGCATAATAGCATTAGGTGTGCGCGACAAAAAGCCAATACCACCGAATTTCCACCATCACCACCCCACCCACACTTGCACGTTGTGGCTTTATTGTTGCAAGAAAGAAATCCTTTGTGTACCAACTTTCGTGACCGTGCATGATATTTGGTTCGTCCCAAAGGACGCGCCAAGATTTAAGAGATTGTCAACTCTTGTTGGTGGCCTCAAAGCAAATGTGTTGTGTTTTTTTCATGTGTGTGTTTTTATCTTTGGTCACAACAGAGATATGAATGAGCAGTGCCCGTCCTGAATATTTAGTTATCTTTGAAGATTTATTTTGGATTTCCTCAAAGGTCATGTTTTGCTGAGTGAATCCATAAACCGAAAAAAAATCATAACAATAGTTTCGGCTTCCTTTGTCTGAAAGCAGAAATGTTTTTCTTATATATGTAAGCTTAGTAATTGAAAAATAAACAGTTTAGTTGAGTAATCCACCGTACAGTTTAAAACTTAAATAAACTTTAGAGTTAAAAAAACAAAACAAATTAATTTCTTTAATAAATTAATGACGCATTACAAGTACTACTCGAAAGTGTTAACAATACTCATAGTTTAAAACGATATACTGCAGTCGGTGTTTTGTATTAAATACTTAAATTCAGTAAACAAATGGGAGAGTAAAAGTGAATCAGAAGATCAAAAGAATCGCATTTCTAAATATTGAATTGACCTCGCAAACTCGCCATATAACACTCGTGTCTATCTTTCATCTCGGCGTTAGATAAGCTTGTATAAATAAATAGCACTTTGACATCAAGGAACCATCATGCGACGAAGTTGAGTTTCTTGTTGCGAATTTAATGCTTACGTTTGAATAGAAACAATAGATATTTCTAGCTTAAGTTCGGTTCCATTTTCATATGAAAAGTCAACACCAGTTTAGAAGCAACTTGGCAAAAGAAAATTAAACACGAGCGCAAACCCGAACGATATAGCAATGACAAGAGCAGAGTTAACGTAAAAGTGCACCCCCTCCCCATACATTGTTCATTTATCTGCTGGTTGATCCAACGAATAGGAAACAAAGGTCTACGTTCGAGACAATGCAAAATGACAATCCAGCACCGAGTCGGCTGAAAACAAGAGAGATACCTGCGACGCTTGTATCTTGTCCTTCCGCGGACAGCAGATAAGATTAATTAATAACGACACCTAGATAAAACTCGGCAAACGATCTAAACGCGGAGTAATAGTTACCATCCAAACAATGAGGTCAACTTTCTATCTGACAAAAGTAACCCGAACACCCCCCTTTGCTTCTTTCAACAAACTATAATAATACATAGTAACCAACCAACTATAATAACAATACGTTAAAGCCGAAAACGCACACAATTCATTTTTCGACAAAAATGGTCGACAAAGAGAGACAGACAGACACACACCTTTGCACGAGTGAAAGACAAATAAAGGTCCTAGCCCTCGTCTCGTTACAAAGCTTAAGACGTTGGCACAAGGAGTAAAGAGTAAAAGCTGGCACCTCGGAAACTTCTTTCTCCTTCAAGGAGGAAAAGGATGAAACGATTTGAGCCTTATTACGCAGTGTCACTAATATATTTCATACTTTTCACTTTCCGCCATCCCATTGGGGCCATTTACGAGGCACTGACTCCGCCGTAAAAGGCGAGGGAGTTGATAACGGACTACATTGGCATGCAGAGCACGAAGTGGCGGTGCAGCTGATGCCTTACGCCAGGAAATGGAAGAAGCTGGAAGCCTGTGTCGTCTACCCTCTCACAAGATCCTCGGTGTGTGCGTGTGACGACCAAAGCTCAGGATTGCTACCCCAGTATCATCTCACCTGAGCACCCGACCTATGACCTTGCATTGTCCTCTCCAACCTCTTTCATCCGAGCAAACGTTTCTTGCCAACCACCAAATAACACCTCGATTCCAACAACTCGTAGACATTCGAGGCACAGTTTTTTCACATTTTTTAGACGACTATTACATGAAGTCTTTATAAAAAAAAAAGTTGGAAGCGTTTAAGTTGCAAGTTAACAAACAATAAAGCGACAAAAACGGAGTGGTATTAGGCAAATCGTAGGGTTCTTGGTGTTTTAAAAACCACAAACTAAAACTGGACTGGATTTAACAAAAAAAATTTCAACATAAAATAAAAATCACTAAATAAAATATTTTTAATGCTTTTAAACATCACGTAAAATATTTTTTTACATTTTTTTTCAAATGTATAAAATAGAAATGGAGTACTTGTATAAAAACAAACTGAAAATCATTTGAACCTAGAGTAAATTTGGAATACACAGATGCCTCGTGATTTTCTAATATATGAAGCAAATATTTTTAATTTAAATGAAATCGGGGTTTATAAAATCAAGTGTTCTATAGTAAACTTGGTCTATAAGTTGAATTTCATTTCAAAGGAAAACGAAATATTAACGTGCAAACTTTTACTTAAAGTAATATGTAGTACTATAAAATATATAAGTGACACTAAACATTTGTGTTACATATTATTTATACACACAGCATACTTATATACAGAGTAGACCCACAACAAAGTAATTTTTTATTCCCTCTGTATATGTTTATATACAAAGGGGCCAAACATTATTTCGCTCTACTGAGTAAGTGAAATAATATCACTGTAAAGTGACGTTTGACCTACTCTGTATTAGATTCTTATAAGTTGGTTATCTGCGATTTCACTTGTTAATATTCATAGATTTCAAATTGTATTTTCCATAAAAAATATGTTATACCTATGTTTGCCAAAGGTGTTGATAATTTCTAAATCTGCCATTCATCTGACACCGCTGGAGGATTAAAGATCACATCAATATACCATTCTGCATCTATAGGTGATTGTACGAGCATATGTTACTTTACACCGGTTTTACCGCTTGTTCATTTCCCAATAAAAGTATCGGCAAAGATGTTTTACGTAGGATTTCGACAGAAGAGCCGCAACGTCAGAATAGGCAAAGGCGGAATTCGTTTGATGACATTCATGGAGGAAACTGGTCAGTGTCAAAGAGGTCGTAGCAGAATTGACCATCAATGGAAGGCTGAAGGACAAGAGGACAATGGCTATAAACGCTATCAGTCCTGCAATGCACGTAATACTGAGGAAACAGGACACATATGCTTCCGACTGTCAAGTAAAGAAAAAATATCTTTAAATATCAATTTGAAAACCAAAAAATGTTTGACACGATTTCCTATTCTTGATGTCTAAACTTGTTTGGGAAGTTTGTTTTTTTTTAACTGCTGTAAACATTTTCCAATAGAAAATTTCAATCGAACCGCTACAACAGAATTTGCCTTGTCAAATTGGTAAACTGCAAAGTATTCGAAGAATGCGGTACCGAAGAATGCAGAAAGAACAATATTAAACTAAACGTTCAACTGATATTATATAAGCTCAACAAAAAAGGCAACTCGTATTCCATGTTTTACCGATGTTTCAAGCCTTTAGTCAATTGTTGCCTAGGAACCCACTAGATCCTTGATTGAAAATGCACCGATCAGCGATCAATAAATGAATCTCATCGCCTAACCCCTATGGCCGCACAAGCTCTTCGATAGTATCCTTTACAACCTCAAATAACTTGACTATTTGAGCATTTGAGCCGGCGCCACGCATGCCATGGCACGTTACATTTCAATTAAAATCAATCTCGAGAGTCAATCAGCCCTGCCGGACGCACCAATTCAATCAGTTCGATCACATAACGAGGCGCACGTCCACACTCGCTCTCATTCAACAATCGGGAGCAATTGGTGAAACTCCCAACACTGCGATGTAAAGTACTGTTCTCCCCGTTGGCTGTGATTAAATCTGTCAAACCGAATCCCCCGAGATCCCGGATGACATCAAAGAGCAACGCGTTCGCTGCCTCATATCCCCATTTCCCTACTCTTCCAGAAGCGTAGGCCAGTGGTTGGGTTTGGGGTTGACTGAACCCCAGTAGCAGCAGAATGTTGAACGCCAGACTTAGCCTCACCTACCGACGTCGAAGCTTCCTAAGGCATAACAGTTGGTTTGGATAGGCTGACCGACAGACCCTCTGCACTTCAATCATCGAATTCGACGGCGAAAAGGACTTGGACCATTTTGTTGATTGACATTAGTCATTGTATTGGATTGGAAGTGGGTTTCTGGCCACATTTCGGGTCGACCGGAATCACAGCTGCCATAATTCGTCATTCCAACTGTCCGCGAATACCAGTCGTCCTTCCCGGAAACCAGAAATTCCGTTCCAAGTCCTGGACGAATGGCAATCAATGAGAGCAATCGAAAAGGGCTCGTTTTAGAACATAGGAAATGGGTGAAGCAGGTGATAAAGCATGGAGCAGAAATCAATATAGGTGCAATCAGATTGCTGCTAATCGATATTCCGGGTAGTGGACACTAATCAAACCGCGGTCCCTTTAAAATTGTAATTAGCCGTCCAAACCACACTTCTAAAATTTAACATATAAATTGAAAATTCTAAGCCTTTATAAAATGTTACCCATCTCACAGATTCATTAAAATTTGACACTTTAAAAGGTATGTGTCATTCATTAGTAAACAACCCATGTTGCAATTGTACAGTACCGGTACTGAATATGTTTTTAGCAATATTTTAAAGGTGAAACTACAATGATGTCGCTAAATGAAAATATTTGATGTATCTCTACAGATTTAGCTATTACTATGTTTAACTGTATGTCATAAAATCGAACTAAAAAACCAACATTTATTTATTTTTATTTATTTTATTGTAAAACATCCTATAGAGACACAAATAAACATGGAATAAAAAAACAACATAAAAAGAAAAAAAAATATTATTAACAAAAATGAGTGTACCAAGAACAAATAACATTAACAGTAAAATAAAAATACAAACGATGACCAATAAAGTATGAAAACTTTAAAAATAAGAAGCGGACACAAAAGCAAGAATAGCAAATTCAATCAATACTTATCACTAAGCAAGACATGCTGGAATAACTTATTTTTAAGTGATGGCAGCTTTTGCTGCAAGTAACCTGCAAACATGTAAGAGCAGTTTAAAAACTTAAAAACTTCTATAGCCATTTATCGGATTATATGAATATAGGTGATCTTCACATTATGCGAGCTTTTTATACAATATTTTTGTGTTATGCGAAAACAAAAGTAGCTTCCCTAATACTCAAAATATACACGCAAGTTTCACTGTTATGCGATTTTGGGTTGTGGCCCACAAGTGACAACTGTCCTGTAATTAATGCTTTCCGTTCCACAACGTAAACGCTACACGTGGTGCAAATATTGGCTCTCACGCTGAAATTGGAAACAACAGTTGACAATAGGTATCGTCTATAGCTATCGACAATAGTTGAAATTGTCAGCTATAGTTTCCAATTTCATGGAAACTTCAATATACAGTATGTCATTTTCAATTTTTTGCGGGGCTTTCGGAACGCAATCCTACATAACATTTGCATTGACAATATTCATAACCTTTAGACTTAATCTTCTGTACATGCATACTAACCAGGGTTCCCGTAAGTACGTACTTAAGTACAAGTACAAGTACTTTCTGAATAAATACTTTAAAGTTCTTTAAAATACAAGTACGGCTCAATAAATGTACTTAAGGCCAAGTACCAAGTATACGGTACTTAA
>JAQIWH010007904.1:0-10851 GCA_034695005.1 Cryptops parisi | reverse complement strand
CGATCAGTTCGAGAGACTCGTTCGTTCAAACTCGAAAGTAACTCGCCCGATAGCTTTAGACTCGGCTGTTCATATCGCTTTAGAAGGGAAGTGCAGCGCTAGAGGAACGGCAAACGAGTCTCAGTCAAGCTCGTTGCACGCCTCTACTTAAAACTATAAAAAATGGCTATTATTCCTCTCAGAGTTTGGCTTTGTTACCAGGACATTGGTAAATTGACCAATTTCCATGAAAAAAATAAGCGAATTTGCGCCTTTTTGCTCAAATAAAATCAGATTTAACATAAGAAACAAAATTAACATGTGATTATGATAAAGTTTTACAAAAATGAACCAAAAAAAAGTTGATTTGTTGTACAAGATTCACGATTATAAAGCAGCTGAAGTTCACGAACTGACTCCATGTAGTACTTCATTTGTGAAGATTCACGGTGTACTAAGTTGCCAAAAGAGTATTACGTAGGATGCTAGCATGGAGTTAGCATCCTACTTAACTTATAACTTCATGATACTAATGTCATTTTCTTGCTTGTTTTGTTTATATGTCTAGTTATATATTGACATATACAGTAAATACTTATACAGCATATATATTTTTCTAACTTCATATATTACTGGTGAATTTTAAGTAAAAAGTCACAGTACAACGAACATAAGGGAAGACTATATTTGAAAGTTTATTCGTGAAAGTGATTTGCTATATAAGAGTAAATGTAAAACAACTATTTATGCTAAATACACTATTTTATGTTACAAGTTATTGTTTTGTTTAGCCTTAAGTTGTTTTCTTTCTCATGTAATATGCTTGTGTATTTGGTCCTTTGGACCGTATCATAATAAATAAAAAAAAATAAAAAAATAAATAACTCACTTCTAAATCTTTTGGCTACAGTTTGTACCACTTTATTATATAATAAGTAAATTTACATTTTTGTTCATATAATTTTTTCCTAATTTTATTTGAAAAAAAAATAAACAAATTCGTTCTTTTTTCAGTAAAATGAGACATTTACCCCAATGTCCTGGTTACAAAACCAAACTTGAAGAAAAATAATAATCATTTTCCACAGTTTTTAGGCATAACAAATTAAGAAATAACACTTATTACCCAGGAACAAAAGTCGTGTTACATAGTGTAATCATATCCAGTATGGTTGTATCTAAATAATATTTATTATCCATATTCATAATTATCAATATTCACTATGAACATGCATATTTATTGTGGATATCCATATTATAAATATTCATATTTATTAATATCCATGTTCATATCTACTATGGATATTCATTTTTATGTGTATTGTAAATATCTATATCAATATTTATATCCACTATGGATATCTATATTTATATCCACTATGGATATCAATATTTATATCCACTATGGATATCTATATTTATATCCACTATGGATATCTATATTTAGATTTATATTTAGATTTATATTTATATTCATGTTCATTGTGGATATCACATGGAAATGAATATAAATATAAATATGACTATGGATATCTATGGTGGATATGGTTTATATCCATATGATATGGATATAAAGAACCATACTAAATATGAATATGGAAATGTACTGTATTGTAATTTATCTTGATATTACTTAAACCATTTTTACCGCACAGAAACAAAGAAAGTAACAAAGAAAGTAACACTAAAAAAAAGTAAAAGAGAGTAACATTTTTTTGAGAAAGTAAAAGAAAGTAACATTTTTTGACTGACCCTGTATAATGTGTGGTTGTGGTTCTAACTACTTTGTTTATTAGTCTAATAATATTAGCCTCGTGAGTCAGAGATATACAAGAATTGAAGGGCTCTGTGCAGCATAATGCAACATTTTTGAAATTATTCAGGAGAGACGTTTTTCGGGTCAGAAACTCCATAGAGTACCGTATTAAGCAACAAGATAATTCACTATATTATGATACTAATTTGTGAAAAACTCAGAAAATGGTAAAATAACAAACTAGATACAGTACAGAGAAACAGTTTGATGTCAGTTTTTGACAAAGTGTGATTTACCATTATGCTGCACGGAGCCCTTCAATTGGATGTGCATAGTAAACGTTCAATAGTCGAATTTGTATAGTAAACATTCAATAATTAAATTATACACTATGGTTGTTGCCAAATCGAGCCGCGTGTCAAAGATAAAGAATCGCATGTAGCTTACGAACCACAGTATGATCTTCCCTGTTATACAGGTGACATCTCATTAATTCGGAATTTACTAATCCGGCATCAGCTTCAATGGTTCGGCAAATCGAATTTACAGTAAATACTTTGGTTCATAATTTTTTAATTTACGGTGAATATTTTTGGTTCATAATTGTTAAATTTACAGTAAAAGTAACAGTGAATACTCTAGTTATTATATTTTTTAAATTTACAATTTATTTTGCCATTTTCTCTTAAACTTTAATAGTTCGGAAAATCCGCTAATCCGGAAATATTTTGGTCCCAAGTTTTCCGGATTAGTGAGGTTCTACCTGTATAACTAAAATCAATTTTGCATACAGTAGATTCATGTACAGTAGCTCACAAATAGCGTCGCTAGTGTTGGTTGTCATCCAGTGCAGTAACTTACCCTCACCCGCATGGTGTAAACTCTACGGGTGGGAATGATCAGCTTGATTAGCTGCTATAAAAACGTTTACTCGAATCGTCATGCGTTATTGTGCATTCAAAAAGTTCAAAAAAGCACGTGTGAAATCTCTTTGGTGACACCAGTTATTTCTGCTGGCTAGAATGATATTAAAAAAGACAATATATACAATATACAATATAATATACTCAAATAAAAATAGCAACTTAATTGCATGACGTGATTTATTTACCGTGAAGATAATTTAGCGTCTAAAGTGAAACACTTTAGCTTTTCTGTATAAATAAGCTTTGTAGTGCTTCTCTGCCAAGCAAAGCGCATTGCTACAGCTTTCGACGACTTTCTAACATAACACAGCGCTTAGCTACAGCTTTCGAAGGCTTTCCAGCATACCACCACACGTCAACTACAGCAAAATCTAATGCAAATGTAGAGTAAATAAAAGTTTACAACATGGAATATTAGTTTGTAAGTACAGTCAAAACTCGTTAAACTATCTCCCTATAAACCGCCACTCCGGCCTTTCTCCACGAAAGTGCGCAGAACAAAATATTCCTCCTATACTTTACATGCGAAATTCTCGGAATAAAACGCCACCCCGCTGTCCGCCACATCTTTTAAGCTACAAAAGTACTGATTGTGTGGAAAAATTAAATTTTTTCATTCATTTAAACCGTCAAAAAAGAAAACGTCAAATGGGAAGTCAGAAAAATTCAAAACAAAAATCCTACGGAAAGTCAGAAATTTATAGCAAAACATTTTTCAGTCTTCTTGTCAAGAAAATCAATCGGAAAGCCCTAGGTAACGTTTTGAACGATAAACAGATAGCTTGGGTTGGAAAAATCTTTTTCCTAATACTGTATATTTTGTACATATCTTTTGCATAAAATATAACTTCATGAAATGTGAGCACTGCAAAGTCATTCTTAGCAAGCAAAAGTACTAAAATATGAGAATAAAAATCTAGCTCAGTCTCTTTAAACCGCCACCCTCGCTCATCGCCACCCTTCTGTCTAGCATTATGAATGGCGGTTTAACGAGGTTAACGAGGTGGCTTTTAACTTATATTGTGCAGTACTTTTAAGAAGGTCTTGAATAAATGTTTTTGTGCTTATAATTACAATAACTACACGGATATTTTTATGAGAAAATACATTTTTGTTGAAACCCTTCACATATGATGGTGTCACACTTGTGCACGCACCTCGAAGTAACGCCATCTGTAGCTCAAGCTTACTATACTGCATTTGCTTCAGTGAATCATAAAAACATTATTTTAGTAGATAATCAATAAGGTACTACAAATACTTACCTGTTTATCATATAAACAAGTAAACATACGAAAAGTAGCTGCAGTATATGACTATATTTTTAAATTTTTTTTTTTCAAATTTCTGGAGAAAAAAAGAATTTTTTATTTTATTTTCTGTGATAAAAGCCGCCCAAAAGATCACTTTTAAACTAGTTGAATTCAATTGATTCAGAAATGGATAGAAAATGGATTCACAAAGATTGTCGTTCTTATTTCTTTTTTTCATTTTTATTGACTAAAATGCATCCATTGACCTTTCTTCCGTAAAAATACAAACTTCTGTTAAGAAATCCGCGTTGATAAATTAAAATTTAAAATATATTTAAAAAAAAAACGATGAGCTTTATTTTATTTCAACGTTATGTGAAAAATTATAAGTGTTTTATAGTTCAATAATAAGTAAACGTAGACTTCGGCATTAAAACATTGTTTAGTTATTCAACGAATAAAGTAGTCTTAAGATTAAGACTGTTTAAGAATTTAAAAACGCAATTCCTTTTCACCAACTTTGAAAATCCTCATTTTGAAAATGTCGTAACTTGCATAATTTTTCGAATATCGGAATAAAAACTACACAGGCGTGTTTAGAGTGACGCAGAACTGCTGTGTGTGCAGTTTAACTGAGTTTGAAAAACTTGAAATTTTTCTTTAAAATTTAAAATAAACATTTTTAGTGCGTTAGAATTGGGCTCTAATTCTAGAACTTAGAATAAAGATTAGGCCCTTAGAATAAAATTTAACTGGGGAATAATTAACTAGTTGACATAAAGTTAATTATTAAGTCTATCACGACGTTAAACTGACGCTGTGTATCTTTTGATGGATTAGTTACACCAATTTGAACCCTAGGTCAATCTCAGATTACTTTTGTTGGCTGGGTAACAACTGAAAATTTAACTACGTTAGTGCAATCGACCTTAAATTGCACAGTTCGTTTGAATTCCTGTAATCCTGATATATTGGATGGTAGCTCATGCTGGATTTCAGATATGACAGAACATTCTTGGCAATGCGTTCGCTTTATTTCGCAAATATGCCTGAACTCGATTTGATATAATTTGATAAAATGTAAATCTTGTCCACTAAATAAAACATGTTTGCATTTAACCAAGCAAATTTCTGATTATTGTCAATGACCTTTTTTTTTTAAAAAGAAACTTTGTTTTAGCCATAATAAGAGATATAGTGTAAATTAAATCATGATCATACTCCATGTATGGGATATTTGATTAAAAGTACAATATCTAATACAGTATTATACAGTATATTTTGAGATTTTAACAGCACGTTTTATGTATTGAAAAGCATAGGTAATAAAGCAATAAATAAAACAAAAAGTGTTTTATTAAAAATACTTTTACTTTTACTGACGGTACTTTTATTGACGGAATAACTCAACGTTTCGCCTTCTGTACAAAAAGGCTTTTTCAAGGACAAAGAAAAACACAGACAAAACAAAGGACACCAAAAAAAAGTTATATCAAAACGTAGTTCACTTTTTTTTTTTATTAAGTGACTATTAAAAGAAGTGACAACGTAAAAGAAATTTAATAGAATGAAATTTGTGCAGAATTCTATTTGCGGAGTTTCTTTTATCAACTGTAATAATAATGAAATAAAAATAAAAATTTGAATCAAAATCCAGTAACCTTTGCCAACTGTATTTTCATATTGTTTTAGCTGAACCATGAAAGTCATCGCAGTATGAACTTTCAATAATTTTTATACGTACTGCACAAGTGTATTTTGTATATTTTTACATGCTTTTTTAACTTAAAATTTTTTTTTTATAACATCCTAATTTTAAGTTGACAGTAAAGTATTCAAATTTATGTAAATTATATTCACTACTTCATTTTTTAAACTAAAAACTAAAGTTGATCATAGAAATTATATTCTTTTTCATCGAGCTTGAAATACGAACTTATAATTTTCATTTCAATACAAACTGTATTAACGTGAAGAAAACGTTTTATCCACTTTTTTGTGTGTATTTCAATTACAATCTGGTAGGTAAAATCTGAAATCAATTTGTTAGAATGTTTTTTTACTGTTAATCTTCACACCCCAAGTGCTTTTTGACGTTTTATCACAGTCGCTAAATATTTTATTTTACCATTTTTACGAATTTTTCTTTAAATTCCAGCAGACGGCTCGCGCAATATCACAACGGAAGTGCGTCATTATCGATTTTTCTCAATTCCATAGATAATACACCTAAAACCTGCATAACGTGCTCGCCCCATCTACCAATGCCACGAAACACAAACCTGTATTGCCAACCTTGGTATTGAATACAATTTAATCTAATTGGGCTTCTGAGTGCAGGTTTGAAGCGCTTACAATTTACCAGCATTCGATTCGAAGCAGCAGTGTAGCAGTAGCAAGTAGCAGCAGAAGCACGTCGTCGTCCGCAACAAACAGATTAGAGTGAAAAACACTCTCGTTTTAATCATCATTTAGATTCTAAACCTTTTGACATGAAGACAGTTTGTTTTTGAACCACTAGTCGAATGAGTGGGAACTGAAGTGAGGTGAGAAGTTAAAAGGGAAGAAAAAAAAAGGTCGAGAAAAACCATTGGCGGAAAAAAGGGTAGTGGAAAATCATTTGGAAGAGAACAGAACCCATTGCGGAAGAAAATTGACGTTGATTTGTATCCGTTTTTTGCTATGCCGTGACGCAGGTGAAAGGTACGTATATGATTGCTATGATTGGGATCGTTATGTTTGATTCAGGTGTGGAGAAAGTGTACAATTAATAAGTGTGCCAGGTTTTTTTATTATTGATGTATAAAGAACGTTTTTTTATATATATATTTCTTTCCGAAAAATTGATCCCAATGCATTCACAGCACGTCGTCGTAACATGGTAGTTTTATGACCCTCAAGTAATGTGAAGGAATGTGAGTGGAAATGTCGAATAATCGTAATGATCACTCGCTGGAGAGTGTTATATGAAACTGACTTTAGACAGGTGACATCATAAAAAACAATGGTTGAAATCGATGTTTTAAAGTATATCGTAATGTTATAGTTATTGTTTATTAAAAAAAAAAGGAGGTGTAAAACTTAAAGCTTCTGTTATAAAATAGTTTTTGTTATAAACGGAAACAGCTTAAAAATATCCTAAACCTGTACTTTACTCTAAAAATGATCGTGAATGTTGGACTACTGACCACTAAGCAGTAGTCTACTGTCAAATGACATGTTAATGTTATTTGACAAAAAGTAAAAAGACAAAAAGTGAATGAAGAAAAGTCATTCGATTGAAATCGAATAACTTTTGAACACATAGATAAGCTAAATAGCCACTGACGTTTCGACAAATAACATAAAAATAGTAATGAAACATTCACATTTTTAAAATATTATTAGGTTTTTATTATAACATACTATAACTATTTAGCATACATTTTTATTATGAACATGAGCTGAAAATTGCATACATGAATACATTTAAAATTAATTTTAAATGTATTTTTTAAAATATCATGCGTGATATCTTTTAGCTGTCAAAACGATCATTCTCGAACCTCACACCACTAAATAACAGTGTATGAATCAACGGAAACGGTTAGTAAATAAAATAACTTTTGAACTCGTGGATGAAACTCAATTAACCCTGCGTTGATTGCATTTCCATTGTTTTAAAATTGTTTAAAAAACCATATGCACAAATTAGTAATCATACTGTACACATTTCTACATAATCAATAATTGTCATGCAGTGTATGTTACATGTGACATTTTTAACCATAACATAATGATATTTTGTATTGTAATATTAGTTATTTCTTATTCTATTTTAATACATGTTTTTGAAATATATTAAGTGTAATAATTTCACTTATGATTCTTATTCTTAATTAAATACGGGGTTAAAGAAAATAATGATCACTCAATGTTATAAATTGTTCATAAATAATGCATTGACAAGTGCATAATATAAAATTTGTAGCATATTTGTTTTTATATTGTCATCGTATATTTGTCATATATTGTCGTATATATGTCATATTTGTCATGCCGTTCTATTTTTTAGCTAGTGTGATTTTTCATGGGTTTTGGCAAGTGTGATTTTCCCTTGATAGGATTTTTCATGTTTTATTAATATTGAAAATTGTAGGTTGCAAAAGGTGTTCGGGTACTTTACTGTTATAGTAAAGTACCCGATGTTGCTATTTGCTAGTTGCAACATCAGACTGGGCCTGGCTATAACAAGAAAGTACCGCTGTTCGTGAGTCGAAAATAATATTGAATATTTTTTAGACTGTATAAATAGAAGCAATATTTATTATGTAAAAACTGCACTCGACATTGCGGAAAACGGAACACTGGACTTGTTAAAGTCAAATCCACAGAACTCAAAAGTTGTTTTTTATTTATTTATACGTAACGTAACACATAAGTTTACAGTACATAAGGTTTTCGACTTATATAGTAAAACCCTTTACATTAAATCAGTTTTAATAACGCCGGATTTCTTTTATTAAATAAAAGCTAAAGATTCTCTATTTTAAGCATCGATTTAGAGTTAAAAAAATTTTAATGTACATGACTTCTTATTGTTCTTACCTTAAACTCGAATAGTATTCTGGCACATGGGAGACTGTTTTTGGCTCAAATAAGCGCTACCGGTACTGTTTTTTTTATATTATATAGGTGCTAATTTCGTATTGATTTGCATATGTCTGTTTTACATACGTCGACAACCATCTGTGTTTATATTTTACATTGTATACGCTCGTAATGCGCTTATAATATATATACGCTCGTATATTACATAACTTAAACACAAGTAGAACAAAATGAACTTTGAAAATAACCACTCCGTAATTCCAAAGCTCAATTTTCTTTAGTTTACGAAATTGGTATTGTAAAATGTTAAAGCAATCATTGATTTTTGTTTAATATTAACTTGAAAAACATTTTTAACTTTTAATTACTAGGTAGACAGTTGTTTAGGTTATATAAAAAACAAACAAATTAGTTGTCGGTTAAAAAAAATCGTTTTTCTAATATAAGTAAAATATATTGTTTTTGAATATAGTTTTCACTTTTTATACAATGTTTATTGGGGTGGGCCGTAGAAAATTGCGAGTTTAATGAAAAATGCTAACAACTGTACTGTATACTCATTGCTGACAAATGATATTTGCCAGCAATGATTATACAGTAGTTAGCATTTTTATTAAACTGACAATTTGATACGATACACTTTATAATAAACATTGTAATGATAGGCTACTGATGAACAGTCCAAACAAATCGACAACGGTAGAAAAAGTGTTTTGTATCGTACAAAACTGTTCATGTCAGTAAAAGTTTTTTGTATTCGTATTTTTAGACAACTGTAAACACGACGACTGTAAGCAGTTTTGAAATGTTTCTATAAATATGAAATGTCAATATTCTTTCTATAGGATCTAGTGTATAGTAATTCATGTATAATCAATATCATGCGCATGATGAAGAAACTGGTCTTTATAAAACATGTATTTAATTCCAACATCCGAATCATGGATCAACCTTTTTACATTAACAAGTTTCTCAAGTTTAATTAAGATAATAAGATAATTATGTCATTAGAGATAATCACGATAGTGTACTTCAAACAAGTAATTTTAACCAGTTTTGGACTATTTCCTTCTTTTGTTGGTAACCCTCCACGAAATGGACGAAGTCGGTTTTTATGGTTCCTAAGTGAATTGTTGTGTCAGCCAGGACTTTACACTACTTCTGTACAACAAAGTTAAGAGATTAAATCCTTAATGGTCTTTATTTGTATAGTATCATCGTTGTTATTTTTTGTGCAAGTGGGCTGCAGCTAAGTCCTTACTGGAGTTGTTTTTTTTGCAGTACCATAAATTGAGTTTGGATGTACACAATTCACTCAACCTTTACCCATTTGAGTGTTAATGTATCCGTGGTTTTTTTAATTTGATGCGACTGGCCATTTAGATGTATCCATGAACTCAAAAAATGTGCATACAAATGATGAAAATGTGTGTAACAAACATTAATTCATAACATGTAAAGAAGATTTAGATATTGAACAAACGTTGCGTATGCTGGGCAGAACATATGTATTTATACCGGTTCTGGTCGTTATACCGACAATCATAATACCAACAGTTTAAAATACTGACAGTTTATAATATTGACACTTCAAAATAACCATTTTCCATCTAAGGGTAGTCTCATTTAGTCATTTGTCATTTGTCGGTATTTTAAACTGTCGGTATTATCTTGTCGGTATTTGGATTGTCGACATTTTGATTGTCTGTGTTTTGACCTAGACCCTATTTATACTGTATATAAATCATGGTATTAAGAAAATGCACTTCAAAATTGGAAGTAATAAGAAAAAGTGCGTTGTTGTAATATTTTAATGGAACAACATTTTTGTGAGAAACAAATCTTTATAAAGGATGATGTACAGATTACACAATGGTATGTAAAAAACCGGCATCCATTCTGTGATATATTCGACATACGAAATTATACTATAATACTACGTATATAACACTATATATATATATATTATACTGTAATATTATAATACAATTAGCACCTATTTCAGTAATAAAAAATAAGTATTAAAAAAAATTGTTGCATGTTCAAGAATTCTACAACATTTTAAGGAAAGTACAATACTGAATATGCTGTAGACCTCTATATAAACTAAATGAAAATCTATAATTTTATGTAAAAAATAACAGTGATATGTAAGCGTTGTGAAACACACCAAGTCGGAAATTATCTGTTCATATGTCAGTCTACTAACCTCGTCAAATACACACTGTTGTATGTTTATAAGCCGTTAAACGAACTTTAAGTTTAACAGTAATAAGTATTACAAAAAAAAATTTCTAAAAAAAGGCTTTTATTTCCAAATCGATTGCTTATCATGTTCTCATTTGTA
>JAQIWH010007903.1:0-10853 GCA_034695005.1 Cryptops parisi | reverse complement strand
TTATCGTTATTATAAGAAATATATATAAGCTTATTCAAAATTTAGCAATATAAAAAGCTCCCCCCCCCTAGCTCCCCCCCTTGGCCAGAAGGTGCGCTCCGCCCCTGCTGCCACTAGTCAAATATTGTCCCTCCCTAGTCTACTTTTCCAAGGTAACTTAAGGCACGTAAGGATACAAAGTGAAAGGCGTTATCGGTCCCTGATTGGTGTTTGGCTTGTAACTGATTCAATGCTGCTTTATAAACCTGAAATGGAGTATAGTTGAGACAGAGAGAGCGACATCTGGTGACTATATATATATAAAGCTTATTCTCAAAACGTGGTTAATTGTTTGCATTAATGTTTGTTTTTTTCAGCGAATGGACGGGTCAAGCGCTATATCGGAACAGTTAGCCGTCCTTCAGTCGAGGTATACGAGATTAGAAGAGAGGCGAAAACGGGAGAACGAAGGATTCACTTGGGACATTCGTCAGTTGCGTAAAGATTTGAGTCAGATTGAAACTCAACTCGGCAAGGTAGGTCGACTGCAAATACACTTTTAATTGCTTATAATGTGACATTGAACCAAATATACAGGGTGATCCAGAAAGATCTAGTCACATTTTACCCACAAATGCTACGATCAAAACATAGCCAACAACCCATATATGGGTTGTTGCACATGGGTCCGGAATGCTTTCTTTCAGAGATAACACAGATTGAAGTCATGTAATTTCAAAGGCCTATGGTCTTATAACCGCTGTAGGTATGCAAATGAGTATGCATTTCCAAACCCATGTTTATATTGTAGTTAAACTTTGACTAGACCTTTCAGGAACACCCTGTATAATGTATTTTAAAAAAAAAAAATTGCATTAAAATTTTTTTTAGGTATGTTCGATCCTTCAAACCATCGACGAAGCTAAGGATTTTGCTGTGCTGAAGACGATCTTCAACAGCTCCAAAAGGAGCCTGAATCTTGCCACTGACTTAAGGCAACTGAAAAACAAAATGTCTAGATTGGAAAACAGTTTAAAATCATTGTAAATAACATATCTTGATTTTATCTACCCCCGAAAAATACAACACTTGCATGTTGACTACAAAAGTCTAAAATTCGAAAAGCTTTAAGCAACAGTTTAAACAAATAAATTAATGAAATCTTGCAATGTATCGAGGTACACCTTCGAACTGTTAAGTGTCGTCATTGTGACACAACGGAGTAACTGGTTTGTAAAGTTTTTGTGAAATCGTTATTAATGCTCTGCTCGGTTTATCGTACAAGTGAATTTTGAGTTTATGTGCCCGACTTCGAGAAGTTCACTATAAAATATGGTCGATTAATTTTAACTAGTCACTATGTTTTAAGGCGTAGGTTTATAAAATTTACCGTTTTGTGTTTTTAAAACTTGGACTTCGTACAATTATTTTCCATATTTTTGTAAGAAAAAATAAGGGTTTTAATAAAATATTTGCCAAGTAAATGCTGAAATTCAAAGATAAGTTTGTTGTTGGTGCCAAATTAGTATTTATATCATGACAAAAAGAGCACTGCATATACTCATTCGTATACCTACAGTGATTTTGAAACTACATATATATAGGCCTATGAAATGACTTCACCCTGTATTATCTCAGAAGGAAAGCATTTCCAGGCTTATGTTTATACATTGTTTTTGTTTTTTGTGTTTGTTTTGACGTCTAGCATCTGTGGTGTTAAAATTGATTTTTTTAGAAACGCCCTGAACTGCTGTTCAGACGAGTCCAATTAAACTCACTGCACAAGGCTCGATTGTACATTGCACACAAGATAATGAAGTGATCTGTGATCAATAAAATTCGATATACTCTACTGGAAGACAATGGTATTTATTTTTATCTAAATGCACTTGTCTGAAAAAGGCAAAATAATTTATTTGGAAGCATTATCCGAGATCGGAAAACATCATTACAATCATCATTTCACGATAAGTAACTGGCATCTCAGCAAAAAGGATACAGCATCATTATTATTATTATTACATTCCTCGGATATGTAAAGTGCGACATTGAAAACCTTTATACTCTATAGTTATTTATAACCAAGAATTCTTGCATTGGCTACCAAAAAGAACATTCTGTTTAACATATACATTTAATGATTCACACATTTAATACAAAAATCCTATTAGAAAAATTTGCAACGAAGGAAAACCGATGTTTGATTCGCGTTATTAGTTCGTATTTATACAACCATTTACAAAACAACAGTACAAAAAAAAAATTTACTTGCAAGTAAAAAATAAAAATAATAATTATAAATCACCAACACAACTCGTTAACATTCCTTTAGCTGCAAATATATAACAATCTGTATTATAAACAAAATATTATGAACAAAATTAGATAACATCTTAGGATTAATATTTTGTTTTTAGGTCGAGTGATGTCGGTGCGATTGAATCACCAACACATTTCTGATTTTGCATTTTTGTTGTAAAACAAAAAATTTGCAGGTACTTGATTCAATGAAATTCTTTCAAAGGAAAGGAAGAATTATAGATCATGTTTATAACACAAAAGAAAACAAAACAAAAACACAAAATATCTACTTATAAACTCTTGTCTACTTAACAATGCTCGGGTGCATTTACTAAGCAAGTTGTTTGTTGCAAACTATCAGCGTAAAGCAGACAACAATAACAGTTACATTATGATGCAAAAGAGTCTGCGGAAAAAAAATAATAAAGTAGGATACTCAAAAAAGTGAAAGATAAAAATTTCTCCAGAGGGCAAACATTAGTTTGAGCGTAAAAACTAACAACAAATCGTCAAACGCAAATTTCGGAGATCGGAAAATAAGCTACGATTTTTTGAAACGACAACAATGATTGTTGGCCTGCTTATGGCTTGCATATAAGCGTGTGATATGTTCATGTTGTGAAGAAAAGTGATCAATCGCCCATCTTATTGAGGTGACTGGGCTTTGTCGGTGCGGCTCAAGAACCACGGGGTTTCCTTAAACAGGAACCAAAGGTTTCCAGCCCACAGGATGAAATTGCCATATCCAAATATCTGCAGCGAAAACCACCATTGTCAGCCAATATGAATTAAGAGACATCCAGAGGGTGCTGCAATTTCTCAACAGGGGGCTCTGTAGTACTTAAACCGGTCTCCACGAAGAATGATACATTAGTCTTAATCGGCTACAAATTTTGTCGATACATTCAGGGCAGTCTTCACAGCATGGTAGGCCCTGGGCTACAGCAGTGCATTGGGCCTTTACACCTATTCAAACCTATCATGTGGCAGCATCATGAGGTCCCTGGCAATTGCCCAGTTTGCCCATGCGTAAAGCCGGCTCTGGATACATTTATGTTGAATAAGAGACTCCATTTAATCCAACAAAACTTAACAAAGGGTTTTGGTAAATCTACAAAATTCTTCAACAAGAGACCCATAAGGAGCCCCCTCCAGCACACCTCTGGTGACATCAATGATGTCACATTTCTGTTCTGTATCAATTCTTATTCTTACCAGAGAAACGTTCAAAGATGAAAACTTCCCACCGTATGGCTCAAGTATACAGTCCTTGCACGGCACTCTGGTAAAATATGCGGGATTGGAAAATTGTTTTAAATCAGCAACTCCTTGGGACCAGGCGGCAGACGAGGTCAACCAAAAAACGGCCATGACAACGCTTATCCCAAAGTCCTATAAAAGCACACATGAAGGGTCTGAACTCTTAAGCTTCATTCTCACTTGAGCGTTTTAAACAACCGCGTATTAAATCGAGGTCGACGTCAAACCCAGCGTTTGAGCCTAGTCGATTCTCACTACAGCGTATATTTTGCGTCGTGATGTCATCGGATTTGATCTTGTTACGCCCCACTCTCGAAAAAATCGTGACCCTCGTGAGCGTGTTTCAAATAAATGGCTTTCCAAAAAACTTCATTTTTCATCAAAAAATGATGGTCGAGGTCAAAGATTCGTAGCATTGAATTATGGGATAGCTATACCAACGTCATGAACTCCTTTCTCCTGATTAGTCGGACGCATTATATGCCGGGTTGAAGTTGAGCTGAAATCAACACCAAGCTAAGTCCTAAAAATGTCGGCTGGAAGGGCTCATTGTGACGTCACACTGCAAGCTCGAGCTCAATCGCAACGTAATACGCTCAAGAGAGAACCAAGCTTTAGTCAATTGTCACATCAAACTGACAATCGGGAGATCTCACACCACCTAAAAAAATTGCTAGGGCAATCGATACCCATACCTGTTTTTGACAACCCAAACCGAAGTTGTATTGGTAAATAACTCCATAGCATAAAATTTTAGACCTATGTTAGTTTCAAGTGTTAACATTGAACCCATTATTGGTTACAGACATACAGTATATACCAACGTAATAGCGACAGTGACAAACTATTGGTCGATGGTGTCCAAATAAGCTACTCGGGAATAGTTCACTTACCACCATAGGAATCAGCATATTCGAACGGTAGAGTTTATCGTAAAACACGTAGAGTCCCAACGATGCAAGGCAATAAAGAAATGCCAAAACTCCACTTGCAACAAAATATTGGGACTGTGAAGAAAAATCTCCGGTTGGACCGCAGAGTTTATCGTTGCAATCTCTGACTGTTGCGGCTCTTATCCTGTACCAGAAAAACAAAAAAGTATTCAGTTTGTGACAGTGGTGAAACCAGTACAGTAATAAATTATTTTGAGTTCGTATTCTTCATACCTAAAAGGGTAATCATATTCATTTTGAAAAACCGTGTCGTTGCAGTAATTAAGTTTGAATGAATAGTGACCTGTAAACCCGCAGGTGGTTGAAAATGCAAATATTGCAAAGAACTGAACATTGCGTGGAAAAAAAAAGGTTCATTAGATCTTTCATGTATACTGGGTGATCAAAAAGTTGTGCACAGCCAAGTTCAAGTTTGTGTCAATTAAGTTTAAAAAATGGTTATAATTAAGTCTCCTGCTACTAGATGACACCATAAAACTTCCTCCTGTAAAACTACGCAAACTTACACAAACTTAAACTACCGGTATGGATATACACAACTTTTTTGATCACTCTGTACGTAAGATTACAAAACTTACACATTGATTTTTAAGAGCTGAATACTTACAAACTGAACTATTCTAAGAAATCCTCTCGGTTCTTTCAATACCCTTCCATTCATTTCCATGGCCATCTGTAATCAAACCAAACTAATAGCTATAATTGAAATTCTCTAAATTATTGAAGTGAATGTTAAAAACAAAACAAGTGAATCACTCAAAAATTTATATTTATATTCATTTATTTATTTATATATATAAATAAAATTAACATTGATTTTCTATTGTTATTTAACTTAACGTCAAATCAGAATACACATAGATTGTAGTATACCACTTGTAGTTGAGAAAAACCCAATCCAAAATCTAAATAACCAATTCACCGTGTTCAACGCATGGATGTTGGTTTTCAAAACCATTTTAATTAAAAATTTTAAACATTTACCAAATACAGTGGATTTTGATTATTCAATAAAATGCGGCTCAAGATTTAAAAATAAAACTCCAAAACAGTTGTTCATTTCACAATTGTTTTTCTTTTGGTTGCAATTTTCCAAACACATAATTACCTTTCCACTTCCTGGAAATCCAGAAGACTAAAAACGAAAATACACTAGCTTTATGACTGTACATTTGAGCAAATTTTACGTCGACCTGAATCTTCATAGTAAACAGAGTGGTCACCGCAAAGTTTCGATTGTAAATTTACAAAATATATAACAATATAGTCATCATTTATTCGATAATATTTTAACTAAAATTGCAAACTACGTTCACCTGGGTAGTCCATGGTTTATAAGCTGACTATAAAAAAAAAAGGTTAAAAATACAAAATCAAATGCGGATTTTTGGCAGTTACGAAATAAGCATGAAATTATGGAAGCAATGAACATATTAATTCACATCAGTGAACATATGAATCGTGTTAAACTAGGGATCGACAAAACTAAAAATAATTCAGGAGTCCACCCCTTTTTTCTTAGGCGCTCAATATATTAAAATATTTTTTAATATATTAGAAAATATATAAATCCAGGTAAACATTTTCAGGCACCATGGCGAGCAGGTATTTGTTTGCCCCTGTGTTGAACCATAATGAACTAACTCACGTTTTAGTTTCTGGATTAATGCATGAAATGAGGCGACTAAGTCATTACCTAGGGATAGACTAAAAATTTTATCGTTGGACCAAATATAAAAAATTACACGGCACTATAAACCAATTGAAATAGCATGCAAGTCAATGGACAAACCATAAGTAAAATTCTCAAATTAAAATTTTTTTGACTTAGTTCAGTATGGTTTAAGACGGTCATACTATCAATTAATCAACGAGTTCCACATGTAGCGGAACATTACAATTGTCTTATATTGTAGTACAGTGAATTTGAACTTGTACAATCACCCTTAAAATAGTCATTTATCGGGTTACTTATTCTGGACATATACATATGAATATAGAATAGTTATATTTAGAATGATAACTTGACGGAAAAAAAACAAAGACCGAAGTACAAGTTTTGTTACCTCATGAGGGGGTTGTTGAATCTCAACAGGAGACTGCAGCTTGCGATACAAACAATGTTTCAATGTAGACATTAAAACAAATTGGTGAAATCAATATCAGAAGTGCAAAATAATAACCCAAAAAATATTCTATGCGATTCTAGTTGTCTATAATAATAATATACTTAATCTACCTTGAAAAAAGCAAAAAACTACGTAAAATCAAACTATCAAGGTGGTTACCTGAAGATTAACAAAATCTCCCTGAGGCTGCAATTACATTCAATTAATACATTTTATAACAACAATATAATGATGGACAATATGAAATAACTTGAGATAAAATCGCTTTCATCGCATTCAATGATAAGATCGCTTTCAATTTTTTTCATTTTTTTATCATTGAGAGATAAAACTATCACACATACGAAAAATGTACAAATAATCCAGTGAAGAAACATAAATAAAAAATATCAAATAATATCATTATTCGGATGATGAAATTTAGTGTTGGGTGCAGTTATGTGATAATTAAAATTCAAAAGAATATAACAATCTTATATTCTTTTGAATATAAGGTTTCTATATCTTACAATCTTATATTTTTAATATATAAGATTGTACCTTATATGTACAATATAAGGTACATATCTTATGTACCTTATATTGTATCTAAAATTTAAGAGAGTCTCTAGGTAAAAAATAACACCCAGGGCTTGGGTCTCTATATTCTTCACCATTTTAAGAGTTACCTACATACAATTATCTTTGTAACTAAAATATAGTACAGTAGAGACTCTCTAATCCGACGTATATTGGACCAGCGAGTGTCGTATTACTGGACATGTCGAACTAGTAGTATATAAAATTAAATATAAACACTTGTACAAAAAATGAAATTTAGTTCGATTTCCAAAAATATACAAAATATAATCAAACAACAAAAGCCTGGTTGAATATATTTTTACTCTTGAGACCTAGTACAAATATCTTGGGGGTCTCACCTCGTATACTTTATACCCGGGGTGCTTACACCCCATGACGATGATTGTCTAAATTTGAAGGCTAAAACTTTAATTCGATTATAAACATAACTATAATATGCTAACTACGATGTTTATGATTTATTATTTTTATGAAGGTACGATAGTTCTAAAACTATCATGATTTAAGTAAAAGTACAAAATGTTTTACACCACTTGTGATGTCACCTGACCCTTAGAGAACTAATTAGCATCATCCGAATGGCAATGTTATTAATGAACAAAAATAAACATTTTTTTTCTTCAAGTCTTTAAGCATTAAAATAATTAACTAGTACAAACACACACCGCCCATTTATTGAATTTACCTGTGCCGCTCCCGAAGTATCCATGACGGTATTTGGTGATCTCCTTTAAAGAGCTAAGAGTTTATACGAATAGCTTATTATTCCCCGAAGTCTCGTTCCTACTGAAAAAAGAAACACCAAAGAGTTGAACTACGTTGTGTCAAAACGCTTTTGACTAATTAGTATTTGCACAGCCATTAAGCCATTGCTTCAAAAGGATTCTCTTAAAAGATCCTATCAAGTCATCTACTTCCGTTTACATTTCCATTTGCAAAGACTAACAATTAACCGATGATATCTCGATAAGCAATTAGAGATGCATTAAACGATGCGTATACTTACGGGGCATGTGATAATGAGTTTAATAAACTTCAAAGAACAGAGAAACCTTTCATTGAAGACGATATGAACAGGTATGATTTTATAGGTGAGAGTTCTTCACAGGTGAGCAACAGAAAAAAAATGGCTACAACCTCAATTGTAACGGGAATTATGATTGGTCAATAAAAAAATGGCATTCTACGGTGGCTCTTTGTTCGTTTGCTGATGTTTAAATATTTAAAATTGATTCAGAAGGGCAAAATGTATATTATTAGTATTTTAAATAACATGAATACTTGTTTTTATACTGTTATATATAAAAAATATTTGTAATCATATAATGTAATTATATTTTTTTTATATATATTGTTAGCAAGCAGTCAGAATTTGACAAAGTGCGTCTTTTCAATACGTGATGGCGCTTAAACGGAAACCAAAAACTGAAAGCTTAAGTTGTGGCGCCCAATTCGAATTTATTTGGTATAAAACTTTTTAATCAACAAAAACTTAAACCCACCTAATATGAAACATCGGTAATAATATTCGCATAATAATTTATTTTTTATTAAAATAAATAATTTAAACCCACCCAGTGAATTATGTAAATTTTCCGTTATCAAGAAATCTATTTATTAGTTGAAAGTATATCAATTTTTCAATTAAGTTTTAAAAAAAAAACAAACAAGCGAAAGTGAATAATTTTTAACACAATATTTTCTAGACAATGTTGATTCTAAAGAACTCTTAATACACGCAATTTATAATGTGGCAAATGAAGTAATTTGTGGTAACTGTGACATCAACATCTTGTCAATCAGCTTTAATTGGTTGTGCAAGAAGTCGCTATCACAGTTGTTCACAAATTTTTCCACTTGCAACATCATAAATTTCGCGCGTCAGGTGGCCTTAAGGCATTTTAAAAAACAATGTTTTTTTTTGTTATAAGTTGGCGTTACAAATGCACCCTAATAAAGCTTATTGAAAAGAAGTTCTTGTTCCTGTATATACTGTGCTAAATTATATGTACTCATGATTACGTCTGAATTTAGCTTATTTTATAATTAACAACACTTGCAAATAAAACCCACAAAAAGTTAAGTATACTATATACAGCTGTTCACAAATTTCTTTGCTTACCTCACCAAATCATTGCCTGTCAGGAGGGCTTAAGAACATTTCCTATGCAATTTGGAATGCTTCTAAATGGCACATTGCAATTTTCTAAGTGATCGAAAAAATTGAATTAAAGGGCTTTGGATTGAATTGAATTGAATTGACACCTAAAGTGTCAATATAGTGATAAACCACTCTTTTTTCAAAGATGACATTTTTACGTCAAACTATCCCTCAGTACTGTTCCTAACTTGTTACTTTACCACTTCCTGTTTGTTTTTCTTCAGAAAATGGTAGCATTATATATATTGTAAATTGTAGAGAAATCACCTTGTTGCTCAGTATGGTACTTTATGGAGTTTTTCACCAGAAGAACAGCTCTCCTGAACAATGTTTAAAATGTGACTTATTATATTGCCCGAAGCCTTTCGATTGTAATTGAAACTAATACTAACTCGCTTTATTGTTCAGCTTTACATTTTCTGTTTATGACTAAACTTGCCATTTTCAAAACAAAACTACTAATGCCAGCAAAGCAGTTTTCCAATTACTATGCGGCGTTACTTTAGTGAATACGTCAACTTCGTATTACAGAGGTGACGAAAAATCAATGATAGTTGGTCACGAGAGTAAATGAATTTCTTTATCTGGACGTAGGCCAACAATTATCCCAGTAGATTGCAACGTAATGTAATTCATTCCCAATCCACCTAATTTCGTGGATAATGGCCATTGGCTCATTCCGGTTACTTATTGATGGTAACCCTCAGTCAATAGTAATATGGTTACCGTGTAATTCTTTACGTATTATTCTCGAATAAAATCACTTCTAGTCTACTTCATCGCATCGTTACGTTTCGTCACTCGTGAAAATGTCGTATATAAAGTAAAGTGTAGCCCGACAACAAATTGTTTTCAATTTTCAGATATTCTATTATACAGACTTTCACTTGGTTATTTACTACTCCATAAAATATCATGTATTATAAGAATTAATAATGTTGAATAACAAAATATCCGGTTTGGTGTAAGAGAAATGTAGAACTCTTATACTGTACTGTATATTTAAACATGTAGTTGGATAGTTTTAGTGTCAGATTGTTTTCGATGACGCTATTGTATTGTAGAATGGTAATGTGTTATCCAGGATCACTAATAAGTACCCATGATGATTGAGAATAACTATTCCTAATTTTCAGCGGTGATAGAGAGCATGTGATGAAACATTTTCACACTCTTCATATTAGCTTCACTTGCGATTTTGTGAGTTTGTGAGTGAGTGAGTAAGTGACCTGAGAATTGAACGCATACTGCCATCTACAGTCGTCTATGAGAATATATTGTATAGTTTAATGTACAAAAAACGTATATCAGTCTATCTGTAAATGACAGTAGACCAGGGGTCGGCAAGTAATTTTAAATGGGGTCCGGATACTATTGAAAATGGTTATCGAGGTCCAGAAAAAAACAACTTAACTCATAATACTTACTAGTTTTACATTTTTATTTTGACTCATTTAAGAAATTATATAAAACGTCCTATCGTTATAT
>JAQIWH010007902.1:0-10856 GCA_034695005.1 Cryptops parisi | reverse complement strand
TTCCTCCTAACAAAAAATATACCCCCCCCCCACACTCCTCTGGTTTTCACCATGTTTCTTGCAACTTTTAACATTCAATTTAGAACTTTATTGGATTAATGAATATGTAGGCCACTTTAATAATTTAACATAATAAAAAGTGATCTTCACTACTATGCTTCTACCACCAAGCAGCAAAATGCACTACCATCTATGGGTGAAACTATTATCTATGCAGAAAGCAACGTCATCTAGTGAGTAGTAGAGTAAGATATGCTAACCAACTCTGGCAGACAAATCAGACGATATTATTTACCATTTCCATTTTAATAACTTTCTCAAAAAATAAAAATAAAATAGATAAATAAATAACCAGAACTTGGCGGGCATGCATGGTAAACGTGCTTGTAGTTAACATTTCCAATTAAGAGAACTTTCCTCCTAACAAAAAATATACCCCACTCCTCACCATGTTTCTTGCAACTTTTTACATTCGTTTTTATTATATCTAACATAAACTGTCTCTTTATTCGAAACGTTACTATGGTGTTTATGAGTAATAGCTTTAGTTTAAAAAAAAAAAAGCAACCTAAATTTTTTAGCTAACCCGAACTGGCAAACAAACCCAGAGCTACAGTTTAGGATAGTTAAAAACAGCAATTACTAGCACCACAATGCAAACCCACAAGTAACAAGAAGATGGACTGATTAAAATTTAAAATAGCCAACTAACTATGTATACTAAAAAATAAGCGATTACAAAACCAATAATAACTAACTATAACTATATTTAGCAAACTGCCTTTAAACATCACAAATATGTTTCCCTGGGTGAACGAAAGCTTAGCTACACCATGACATATTATACTAACCAAAACATGTAACGATTATCTTTGTTCAACTGAAATCATTACTGTACACAAAGAACCTTTGTACACTAGTGAATGTGAAAATAAAGAAAACATTTTGTGTGTCAAACTTCTCTTTTAGAAAGCTGCAATGCTACTTACAGCATTTGTTGCTGTGATTTAAAAGAGAAGTAAAAAGACTAATATAAAAGTAATTAAACCTTGCTGTTCGGCATTGAGCTGCTGTTGTCAAGTAATGATAAAGAAGAAGAAAATACGCCCGTTTCCACAACACTCATTTTTCCATTGTATTGCATCTTGAAAATCAATGTTGAAAGTGCCTACTCCAGTTGTAACATTAATGTTACAGTATTGAATCTTATATAACATGGTTCACTGGGATGTAATTTTTTTAATCAAGTCCCAACACAACATTAAATAATACTGTATAAGCTATAAAGAGGATCGCAACATTGACCAGATGATAACAGCAATGAAACAAGCAAACATGATAAAATAAAATTGAAAGGACAATATAATAAGCCACATTTTAAACTTGTCCAGAACGGCTTTTCTGGTGAAAAACTCCATAGAGTACAGTACCATACTGAGCAACAAGGTGAAAGTTTATATTATGCTGCCATTTTCTGGAAAATTTAGGATGTGGTAAAGTAACAAGCTAGAAACGGAACAGACACTTCAATGCAAAAAATGTCATTTTTGGAAACAGTGTGACTCACTATTCTATTGCCCAAAGCCCTTCAATTGTTATCAAAAAAAATAAAGAGAAACTTCTCATGGACCCGCCAGTAATGATATTGCAAATTTGTACACATACAGGGTGATTCAATTCAAAATAACTATTCCTAATTTTTAGAGGTGACAGAACGCATGTACAGTACCTGTAATGAACATTGTTGAATAATGAATTATGGTCTAGAGATTTTGCATAATACAACAAAGTTGAAGAAATGAAAACGCCATGCATATCTCTCAATGTGGAATGTAACGTGTTGGTTTATTTCCAGGGAGTGTAGTGATTATTAGTTATTACTATCGGAACAATGTATTATCAATAAGTCATAAAAATCCTGTAATTTCGTTGTGTTACGTTACGGAATTTGTTACGTGTTACGTTACTATTTCCGGATTTGATTTTATTAATAAAGAAAGTTTCATTACGTACATGCCCTCTATCACCTCTAAAAGCTAGGAATAGTAGTTATTTGGAATCACCCTATGTATGCAAACACTCGCTTATAGATACTCTAAAACAAAAATCTGAACTCTTATTGACGTAATAATAAGTAAATGATTTTACGATTGCTTACCGGAAACCAACGTGACACCAGCTTGGAGCAATGCGTCTGAACCTGCTCGTTCGCCAGTGGCAGCTCCCTCGGTGAACGTCGACAACGTCGTATACTCCTGCTGGTTCTGGCTCGAGTAGAACTGGGGGTAGACAAACTGCTCCTGGCCTTGACTGAACGTCTGGAACGTGGAGATTTGACTCCCTTCGGCAACGTAATAGGTCTCGCTTTCATCTCCCGATGTCACTGCAGCCGCCTGCGAAGAAGGAATAACAGTCTCGTCGCCACTCGTCGTGGCCGGCACCTCCTGAGTGCTGTTGTCCTGGATTTCTTTGTTGAACGACGCTAAATAGTCTTGTATGTCCGAGATGGTTTCTCCCGAAGCAGTGACCGCTGTAACGTTTTGCGATTCCATGATTGGTTGTTGTATCTTCTCACCTCATTGAGATAATCTGCAAGAAAAAAAAAATTATAAATAATTTGAATTATGACAAGACATTGATTGCTTGCTTGCTCTGTCTGTGCAGTAACAAGTTTGCTATGTGAATTCAAATAAAGGACTTCAATGCAATATGATGGCAACCACATTTTTAAAACTGTTCAGGAGAGCCATTTTTTTTTCTGGTGAGAAATTCTGAGCAACAAGGTGATATTCTATATTATGCTGCCAGATTCTGGAAACCCAGGTAGGCTACTGAGAGACAGTTTGATGTAAAAATGTCATTTTTGGGGAAAAAAGTGTGGCTTACCAATATATTGCCCGAAGCCTTCAAATGTCAATATTGAATTTTATTGAACAACTCTGTGACAGCATTGCAGCAAAACAAACGTTAAATCTATCTTTCTAATGTATTGGACTTTAGCTTTTGATTTAATCAATTCTCGGTTTGTTTGGGTTTTCTGAATTGATTTTAACATGAAGCGGAAAGAGACATCGTTCCTTCGATACAACCATTATAATTAATAACACGTCCGCCTTTTGGTAATACGCTTACCATATACGTAATCTCGATCCAACATTAAAACTGTCAATCAATGACAAATATTCAAATTTCAAAGCCATGTAAAAATTTTAATGTTTCCAAGGTCAAACCCCAGCTACAGCATTAACAACACTACTCTCCACACATGGAACAGCTCAATCTTAACTACCAATACCGAACATTACGAAAAACGACCGGTTTCAATCATTCATTCTCACACACCTAAGAATGATAACTCACAGACAGCATTACGCGCCAACATATCATTATCAGTAAAGCACCATATGCAGGACCAATACATCACTTCCTGGATCAAAACATATCCACAAAAAAAAAAAATCAATATAAAGCCAAAATTTTACAGACACACACACACGACCCCCCCTATCATACATAATACCCCTATCAATCTCAATGCCAACCCCAATTTCTCTGTGGCAGATCTCCTTTAACCCTAACCCACCCCAAAACGGCAATGCCTCATCAAGGAGGATAAAAATGGCAGCCATGGTTCTTGCTTCCAAGTCGACTGGGCTTGCAGTCGGCCATATTTGAGGGGGCCACAACAACAAGCAAGGCCCAAAGGGAACCCATGTCGTCGAAATTTGGGGTGCCCATGTCGCCGATTCTTGCGCTGCCCGACGAGAAAGAAGAGAAAACGTCTCAGCGCCACCTGCAAACAATAATTAGCGCCATCTGCTTTGCCTTGGCAAGTTGGCCAGCTACAGCCACGCCATGACGGTGGTTACTTGCCCTTGTTCAGTCGTCCATTACTGCTCGGCAAGGAATGATGTAGTCATTTTTACGCCACCAAGACCCACATTGGACTGTTACCGCACCACCACCCCATTTTAGGATTTCATACACAAATTTTGTGTCACAAAAACACACATACGCAAAACAACAACAACCACCACCTCATATATATGGCTTCATCATCTTTCGGAAAACTGAACGATCGATAATTTTTTTTTGTCCTTTTGGTACGTAGTGGGGGGGAAATTGGGCGGGAAAGGGGAAAAACAATAGTATATATAACCTTTTTTTTTTTCCAACATTTTTAAAATTTTTGTTACATGATTTCACACATAAGACTGCAAAAAAAAAATACAAATTTTTAGCACCTAAAAATTTAAATAAACACAAATTTTTATCTCCCCCCCCTTTTTTTTAGCGAGTAGAAAATTTTTGAGGGAAGAAGCAGTATAGCAGCAGCATTAAACAACAAAGAAAGGCAATAATGGCGGAATTGAAATTTGTAAATGACGCAGTACGATCGTAAGGTTGGCTACCTCGCCATCAACGAAAGGTGGCCAAACAAAACAAATTTCGCTTTTATGTTGTTATAAAAGATTTTGTTGGGTGTATGAAAAATCTCACCGCTTGGGCCCGAGAACTTTACCTTGCTAGTTCGCCGCATGTCAACTAACCGGCGCGGCGGCGCTACTGGCTCGAAAAATCTAATAAGGAAGAGGAGGCCCTTTTGCAACGGCTGAGACGCCAACGGTCTCTTTCAACCTCTTAGGTTTGCGATGGGTTTCGAGTCACTTTTGCTTTCCTTATCCCCACTAGCTTAGTGCCCCACTACTCTAGGCTCGTTTAACCACTTCCAAGCTGCTTTGCCCCGTTGAATCGAGTAGAAATTTGGTGACAAAATCTTACCGTAATTTAGCAATTTTCAACACTTGAGGGCGTTGATATTGTCACCGTTCATGATGGCGCCCGAGTTTCTTGTGCTAGCGTTATAAGTCGCTATTGCGCATGCGTCATCCAACTTCCTCCCTCGCCCGGTGTCGCCAAAACATGAACACGGGCTGTCGCCAGATCGGTTCCGGAAAGTAACTGAATGTAGCTAAAAACTGGTAAAAGCCGAAAAGTAGCTAGATGTCACTAAATTTTGAGCACGAAAAGTAGCTAGTTGTCGCTAAATTGTGAGATGTAGCCAGAAATTTGAAAAGATTAGAAATTTTTTAAAAATGATGTACATTTCGATTAGATGCCCCACCTCTTTAGTGTTGCTACTTGCATGACCAACAACTATACAAATGTGTATATAGTTGTTGGTCATGCTACTTGCTTGTACTTGGTTATGGGTTTATTTTGAAGGTCAGGTTTTTGGAAAAAAAATGCATTTATAATAATTTATTTTTATTTAATCTAACCTGCAAACTAAACCCATAACAAAGTAGAAACACAATAAAGGTGGGGCATATAATCAAAAAGTACCGAAAAAATACTCAATTTATAAAAATATATTTCAAAATTTTAACAAAATGTTCGAAAGTAGCTAGATTTGTCGCCACTAACACGTAGTTAAAACTTGAAAATCGTCGCCAGAGGAATGCTAAAAAGTAGCTAGATGTGGCGATAAAGTCGTCAAGTTGGCAACACGGATCGCGCCTCTTCTTTGCCCGCAAAGCATCCTGGGTAGATAGCATTGCGCGGGAGAAGCCACTATTATAGGCTCTATTTTTTTTATTATCCTCATCTTTTTGAGATATTAATTTCCGTTCTGATTTAAAATAAAAATTTTTTTTTATTTTTATATATGACTAAAAAAACATAGTTTTTGTTTTTTTTTGTATAATAATAATAATGCTTTTTATTAATGAATAAAATGGATTTTCTAGTGGAATAATTTCTTTTTCCTGTTTTTTATCTTCCTAATATGATAAGTATTAATCTGAATGAGATAAAAATGTTTGATAAGTGATTAACATGTGTCATCGACTTTTTCCAGTTAAATATACACTCTTAAATCAATAGTGTTTTCAATTCGTAGAGACGATTATGTAGTAGATTATGTTTTCAATTACGATTAGATGCCCCACCTCTCTTGTGTTGCTATTTGTACTGTACTTGGTTAAAGGTTTATTTTGAAGGTTAGATTCGGAAAAAAAACTACTGTTAATAACTATTATTAAATAAAATAATTTTAACTAACTACTAAAATTTAGTTAACTGCAATTTTTTAACGGAAATTACAATTACTTTTCTAACTATTTTACAGTAAATTAATTGTAACTACTTTTCTCAACTACTTCTCCACTGTGTCAACTGGCTAGTATAAAAAACTTAACATTATTTTTATATATTTTAATAGTTATTTTATTATTTGTTTCTACTTTAGCGTATGGTTTGTTTTTCCTTAACGTAAACTGCAAAATAAACCAAGTACGAACAATTAGCAACAGTAGAGAGGTGGGGCGTCTAATCGAAAAGTACCTTTAATTTTAATACACTGTATATATTTTGTGTACGATTTTATTCATAAATTTATTTTTTTCTTCGCAGAGTGTTGGAGATGCTGTGAACAAAGCCGTATTTTCATATATGTTACTACTGACAATGTATAGAATCTAGCATTCTATAGAATGCCAAGTATAGTTTAGGCAATGTATGTAAAATTTGAGACTAGGTTCAAGGCTTTGCATAAATTTGGGCTTAATGTTTTCAAAATGAGGCTAGGCATTCTATAGAATGACTGAATTTTATACATTGTCAGTAACACACAGTGTATCGATTTTCATATACAATTTTCATGTGCAGAACACTATCAATAGTGTATGATAGTGGTTCACATCACTAACTATCTTTGGTTTTATTTAATATTTTGCTAGGGGAAAACTAGGTAAAAATGGCACCACTGAAATAAAGCAAGTTTTACTTTTCAAAAATTAGAATTAATTTTATGTTATTGGAAAAATAATAAAGTTTGAAATTTGAACTAAATACCATGATCTATCAAGTATAGGCCCTATATATTACATTACATGACTATTATTAAGCTTATATTAAATTAAGTGTTAATATTCTAACACTAAAAAATAGAACTAATATAATTACTATTAATATAATATTTACGGTATTAACTATTAATGGACCCCATTAAATGATTAATAACTATTAAGTGTTATTACATCACCATCTATAGTCAATGCCTTTTTAGTTTTATCAATTTAACAATAATCTTTATTTCAGTTATGCCATTTTTACCTGAATTTCGTGCGGTATACACAACAGCATTTAAGTTATAGGTTTATGTAGTACAGTTTTTTGTTACATTTAATTTATAAGTTGTAATTAATAATTTATAAGCATATTATATGTTCATAAATTATTTTATTATTTTTATATGCAGGAGCCTAGACATGTAAGCAGATGTAATGATAACTGTAATACATCGCATCTGAACATCAGCAGTCTCCTCCTGTATATAAAAATAATAACATATTTAAAGTTTGGTGTTGAATTATTTCAGTATATGTATTTCATACATAACATATTTGCTTTGCGTTCCAAATTGCACTGTATAGCGAAAAGTTCGAAAAGTTTCATGTTGTTCGAAAATTTATACTTTTCTGGTACGGTTTTGGCCAAGTGCCCAATCATTTCCATTTTCCCTGAGTTAACATTTTCTTCAATTTTACATTTGGTGGTTCCGTCGAATGTATAAAATTGGAATTTCACTTACAGTATTATATAATCTAATAAAAAATTTAATAACAAAAGAAAATCTTATGGAGTAAAAAAGCTTTTCACCTTTGAACAACAAATATTTACGGACGGTTTTTATTCTTTTAGGTTTTACTAGTTTTTAAAATTTTTCATAGTTTGTTAGCACTGTCTTTTTGCATTTAAGTGTTTTTATGCCCAATAGGTTTAAAATCAGTAAAGATATTTCCAACTTTCTTGAAATCCTTATGGCTGACACCAAAATACTAAAACCAAAACCAAAACTTTTCCTATGCGAAAAGTTCCGGAAGAATTCGTGGCACGTGATACCGACCACCGAATTTCTGCCTGTATCTGTATGATGAGCCAGTCAGCCAACTGCCAGTCTGTATGACCTGATGCTATATTTTTCCAAACTTTTTAGCACAGGAAAAAGTTGCTCCTTTTGGACCCTCCCCCCCCCCTACAAGTTTGTAACTGAGGTCCTGAAACACTGTATTATTGAAAATAATTGGTTTTCACCAGCAATACAGAATGGACAAGAATATGCTGTTCCAACGCTCTTAAGCACCGATGTGGTCTCTTCTGGTTTGCAGGTCAATTCAGCAGTAAAAACAATTTGTACATTTATTTGATATTAAAAATTATTCCCAACAAAAATTGTTGCAGAGATTCATTACCAGGTTCTTTGGTAATCAAAATTGAAAACGAGCAAATTGTTGCAAAATCTTCTTTACACCCATGCTCTATAATTATCAGAATTTGAATTACTTCATGAAAACTGTCAATTGATGCTTTATTCCATTATTTCGGTGTGGTACAGGCACCAAGACCCAAGGTATATCGGAAACCACACCATAAATGGTTCAGGTGGTAAGTACTTGGGAGTTTAACCGACTGACTTTTACAGCTATGTCATTTGGCCCTCAGACTTGATTGAAATTAGAAATGAGGATGATAAACATGGAACAGGGTTTTATGATGCAGAAGGAAACGGGAGAACCCCGATAAAACCTGGAAAAGTGGTGGAAAAGTTCCAAACATATTTTTAAACGATAGCCCGGAATATACAGGATGAATCTGAATTAAACTTGAGGAATAAGTTATAGGAAGCTAAACAAGCAGAAAGTTTCCGATGAGCTGGCGAAATCACCATGTCAACTCGCCTAGGTTTTTCCCGCATTGTCATTACAGGCAAACTTCGAACCGTCTTAAGAAAACGTTTCTGACCTCATGTTCACTGAACAGTTTTTGCTTGTTTAGGTCTCTAGAGCTAAATTCCCCCAAGTTTGTACTACCCAGATTCACCCTGCACATTGTATAACAAATTTATTCAACATGTGTGGTGATAATAGAATTGTGAAATTAAACATTTGGTTTCTGAAATATTCAGCACTGATTATGCACTTGGGATAATAAAATTAAGAAATTCACAAAATATGAAACTGATCAAGTTAGCTTCCAAGTGACACAGGGCTTCAATTATACGACTGCAATTGTATGAATTTGCTGACAAAAGTTTATTTTCATTATTATGAAGTGAACATTGAAAATAAAAATCATCCCAAGGAACAGAAACTTGGTCGCTATTACCAGAGAAGGGATACAACATGATGATTCAACTATATAATTTGATCAAAGATTTACCACACATTAGTAGTAGTAGGATAAATTGGCCAGTGAATAACCATTTAAGATTCCATATAACTTTTAAAATGTAAACTTCAACTACTGAATTAGAAAGCTTGACATGTCTACAACTAATAAAGAAATAAGCAAATTAAAATATTTATTATATTAATTATCAACTACCACGTAAAGAAAACCGTTTTAAACAAACCCAGTGAATGACCAAGCAAAACTAAAAAGCACTTACAACCAGTCCATTACCAGTTATAATGAGTGAATACAGCCTATATTAATTTTAGCACAAACCATAGGTGAATAAGATTAATAAGAATGTCATTATTTTACAGTTTGAAGACAATCATTCACTGTTCAGTTTACCCAACCCTGGTACTATTACATGTTAGGTTTGTAGTAACATAGTACATTACAATAACTAGCAGTTAGTTTAGTTGATCATAAAACAAAAATATTCATGATTGGCTTTACTAATTAGAAAACTAGTAACAAGCAAATAGAATTATGTGCATGCAAATGTCCAACAAAACATTTGCAACTACATATCTAGCATATTGTGTGCAAGAAATTCTTGATTTATGAAAACTTCCTTAATAAGAGAATCTCCCAGATGCTCAAGTATATGCGAGTCAATTTCATTAAGCCATTTTGTGCAGTGGCATTACATGTGACAATGAAAATGCTCCAGCTTTTACAATTTGATGTACAACATGCGAGATTTTTACAAAACAAGCCTCGGGAAAAAAATACGAAAAACCCGTATAAAGAAATTGGTATTCATAGCTGTATGAAAACATAATGCACGCCTTAAAATTTCACACAATCAATCATCAGCTAGTTGCAATAATTTTGTCAAGTGTGAACAATTCCAACATTGTACCACACGTGCCAGGCAAACATATGGATAGACATGCTGTTACAGAACCATTGTCACTTGTGTACCTCTGAAATAAATCACATGCCAACAGCAACCCTTTCTTGCATTTAACAAATTTCACCCCAAGCTAGCAGATTGCAGATCTCCATTCAAAATAAGACAAAAGATGAAAATGACCATTTTTAAACACATCTTGCAACAATTATATCAGGCTTTTGAAACCAGTGTAATATCCCAAGTTCTTGCCCACTTGCAGTTGGTGCACTCCTCAAAACCAGAATTTCCAGAAAGTGTTTAGGTTGCATTACAGAAATTAAATTTTAAAACAGTCCTGTTAGAGTTGTCCCATCAAAGATGAGCAAGGAAAGTTAATATTGCAAAGACAGAATCTGAAAAAATTCACATCAACGTAAGAGTTACTGCCTAGACAAAAACCAACATGTTCAAAATTCACTTGGCCAAATCCGACATATAGGAAGTTCTAGGTTTATATTTGGAGTTTCCAACAAGCAAAAACAAAAACCTCCCAATGTTCATTATAAACAGAAAATAAAATATAGTTGAATAACTAATTTCATTTCGCAATGAGAGCTGAAGTTTGCCGCTCAATAGGAAATTTCAATTTAAGTTTCAAATTCATGACAGGTTTGCATAATGGAACAAAACTTTCACATAAATCCAGGACCCCCTGTATTGCTTATATAAAAATCTTACTATGCATTGCCTAAATATTTTAAGCAAGAATCTCCCATTTAAAATA
>JAQIWH010007901.1:0-10856 GCA_034695005.1 Cryptops parisi | reverse complement strand
ACTCGAACAAAAACATAAAAATCAAAAAAACAATAATATTAAAACAAACAATCAAATAAAATTGTATATATAATAATGTATATGTATATAATAATTGTATATATAATAAAACTCCCAAAATAAAAAGCCCATCGTCAGCAATTTCTGCATTCGGCTGTTCATGATAGTTGACTGACATGATGCGGTACACTATCACCGTGTAATTGATTCTCTCGTGGATCTTTATGTCCGATAATTACTCTCATTATTTCACGATATTCACTACCGTGAGAAATACTATCATCGTGTACACGCGCCTTTAGCAGCACAAGAAATTATCATATCAGTTGGGCAGTTTACAAGAGAAAATAAAGAATTCTATTCTGGTGTCTAGCAGGTAATTGCAGTGGTATAAAGTATAAATCTTTTTACATAATTACAATAGAATATTTTAATAAGTTAAAGCGATTGCTAATTTTCACTGTAAATATATTGAGTTATGTGCTAGTTCACTAACTAAATACCGTACTGTATTTATTAAACGTATTGTGATCACTAATCACCAATTATCGATAAGACTTGTATCTACCTAGAATGTTACTACAAACTTATATTATATTAATCATATATTCATTGATTATATTAATCATTTGTTATTCATATACGAATAACGCAACTTATTAAACTTAGATATTTATTAATACAAGCAATTTGATATTTTAGAAGTTTTCGCCCAACTATCATTTGAAGTTTCCTTTGTAATGAAGTTTGAAAAATAAGCATGAAGATATCAAAATTGTGGCCTGGCATGATTCTTCGCTGGACGTTTATCCTCGTTTATTTAATAGACATCGCCATTGGATTTGATCCTTTCACAAAGCATCTATCTTGTTTCTCATTTGGTAGCCTTGTTCCCATAAACGAAAAATACTCTTGTTTTGAAACGAATACTCTTATACCAAATAAAAGCGATACTCAAATTTACATAAGTTCTCCAGGCAGCCATGAAATCTACAATATCAGGAATGATTATACATTTTACTTTCCAACCGTAGTTCCTCAATGTGAATGCTTTTGTTATGAGCCTGGGACGAACTACTTTGAAACTTCTCGACTAAAAGACAATGATTGCGCTGAACTGCAATCGAACCATTCCATCTGTGTGATTTACAAAAAAGAACATGTAATAACTGATTGCAACGATGGTTTTGTTCTTTCCTGCCAAGTGTTTTTCAAAGTATTTGATCCAAAAGAGAAATATCGAGCGATGCAATTATCATATTTCGAAACTACCACTACTCTAAAAGTATTTAAACAATCATCTACAAACGCCCAACAAAACGTAGAGTTGATTATTCCTGGATGGATTTCCAACATATTACTTAGTGAAGACACTATGCTTGTTTTGGAACACAGTGTATCTCAAAACGTTTATGAAAAACGATGGCTGTACTCCATGGAACAATGGAAATATAAAGAATTATATAACCATTTTAGTGTTAACGATAAAGACGAACATGATTTTCGGAAGATTGGATGGTATCAAGTCTCAAGAACTGGAACGATTTCTACAATCCCAAAAGAAAAAGTTCGGGCACAACTAAACATGAAACTAACAAGTTGTTCGCCCTCTTTAGAATACACGTGGCAATTCGATGCAACTAATTTCTACAATGGTGAAAATCTAATGAAAGTCAGAAAAGGAACACTCGTTGAAAATATGGAGCTGAAGGAAGCGGAACAGTTTGCCAACAGTCTTGTAATCAGAAAACTTAAAGCTCGATCAAAAGTAGCTTTGACGCACTCACCGATGAATTTTACAGCTCGTTTAATAACGAACTCCAAAGGTGCAAAATCAATGATACTGAACATTTTCAAAGCCTCTCCAGGATCCTATGAAGTTATCATAGGAAATTTAACACCTCATACAGTCTACCAAATGAATGCTATACCCAAAGTTATGCCTGCAATTGTAACAGTAAACTATTCTTCTGAGATTGAAAATGAATGGGTTTGTCTGAAAGGACCAAGGTTCAGTGAAGTTATAGTATGTGTAAAAGGAAACCTTCTTAGTCACGAAGCCAACATCAATGTCCACACTGACATGACTACAAATAATGAACTTGGAGTTCCAGAAAGTGATACGGCTATGATAACAGGACTAGTATCTGTTAATATCTTATTAATAATTATTATAATTATAATTATAATTATAATTACAATCCAAAGGAAGAGCCCACACTTAGTGAGTATATGGAGATTAAGAAGGAAAACAAGTACGTCTTGATAATATTTATGTTACTGTCTAAGATCCATGTAGAAACATAAGATTATAGTGAAGTTAATATTTTAATTGTTTATTTGCAGTTTCTATCCAGAATAGCAGTAAACAAGCTCTAACTTATGAAGAAAATGAGATGTTCAATATAAGTAAGCCAACTACCAATCTTGATGAAATGAACTCTTGTATATAGGATATTACTAATATAGCATGACACACAATATATTCTATATGTTGGGCTATGTATATTGACAAGACAACTAGATCCATTTCTTCAACCCATGAGTATTTACCAGTATTGGTATTCAACACATATTTCAGATACCATATTAAAGTTGAAAATGTGTAAGTCGTCAAACACAACAATATAAAATTATCATCAATAGCAATCTGCCTGATCATTATTATAAATATTACCCTTATAATACAATAAGCAAGTGGACAAAGTTACCATACCCATTAAAAAAACTAGGATTACTGTGTATTCATCGGATATGGCTTGTGGCTAATTCTTGGCTTGTGGCTTTATTGGTTTTTAGTGTTTGTGTGTGTCTACTTTATCCTTTGTGGGTGCAAAATTATAAATAAAATGAAATTAAAATAAAATAAAATGTTTCTCTGTATGCTTACATTTTTAAAAAAACATTGTTCAAGCATGTTCTTCATACTTGATTTAAGCTTTGTTAGTTCAATCACTATTACGTTTTTCCCTTTCAATTTGTTTTCTTTTTTATCTTCACATTTTTACCATTTTACCATTTATTTTGTTGTTATTTATTTGTTCGTTTTCATGTATTATTCTGTTTAGAATTGTATGTTGTCCCAATGGGATGTAGACTAATAAATCAAATCAAATCAAATTACATGAGTGCATATAATTTTTCTCTTTTATTGTTTTCTGTAAAAATGTTTTGTTGTATTTGGTGTCCCAATGGGATGAAAATCTTTATAATATTAAATAAATAAATAATATTAAATTGGAATATCTTTGCGGAATTACCCAAACGTTTCTCTTTAATCCATTCCAGTTAAAACATTTGTAAAAAAATTGTAGGATGTCCCGTACTGTCAGGCAATCGTACTGTCGGGCAATTGTACCGTTGGGCACACGTTGTCGGGCAATCGTACTGTCGGGCAATCGTCCAGATCCATTTTAATTAACATTATAAATATTACACTAAGTAATATCTTTCCCTATGAAAATCTCAATCTTTTTTTTCCTTATGAGCTACTAGAATCTTGCTAAATATATGGCGAGCACCTTCCTGGACCCATCAGGCTGTTTTTCACTATTTAAAATTATAGACCATGCTATATAGAGGGGTAATAAGAAGGGCATAAGAATGGAGAGAGAGAAGAAAATGTATTTTAGTTTTAAACTTTGTAAGTGCAGCTACAAAATGTAAATTTCAATACAACATATATTTTTTCCAATAAGTTAGGCGAGCACCAAATATTCCCCACGCTCGCGAGCATAGGGTTGCGGAACACCGCGACTAAAGCTAACTTTCAATAATTCTTTGCAGATCATAACCAAACTAACTGCCAGCCAAGTAATACTGAAGAAAATGAGGAGTGTCGGCTCACCAGAGAAGAAAATCAACCTTCATAAAATAGGCAACTATAGTTACATACTGTAACACACAAATCTCATCAAGCTTTTTTCGTAATTGTTTTTTATCAGTCAATTATTACTAATAATATACAATTATAATTTTTTTTTCAATCTTTAAAATTTCTTGTCTATATATACTTATATATTACAGATCAACTGCTGGCGTGCTACTGTTCCATAATTTTCACTGGACTGATTCCTTCTGATCCCACAAACACAGAAAAACAATATCCAAATGTGGAAGAACAAGATCTTTCATGTGGTTCGATTTTTTTAATAATGTGTTTAGCAAATAATAACGATTCAACTTTTCATTCATTTTTATATTGAAAACAGTTATCTATGTAACGCTACAATGTATGCAAACTTATGTATGCAAAGTTGGAAAGAACAAACATGAAAGTTTTCTAAATCTTATAAATAAATTATGATTATTAAATGAATTCATACTCTGTTCAATTTGCAATAATTACTGTTCGTGCATGAGATTTTCTGATTGGTGAATACATCCCCGTTTAAGATATTTCCACTAAAAGTTATATTTAAAACTAATTAATATAATTTTCGAAAACCTCTGTTGGTGAATACACATTCATAGAATGTATACTTGAAATATTCACATTATCACTGCCAAGAATTATTTATTTTGATCTCAACGGTGGTGACCTGACTGAAATCGCAACACCTAAGCTCAATTCCAAGGCACAAAAACCTATGTAACAAAATCTCTATAGACAAAAAGTCCATGTGCTCAAATTAGTTATCAGTTGCTGAAGTAACATTCTTCAAAAAATAATAACAGAATTACTTCGAATTATCAAATCATTGGGAATATTAAAAGCAAATATAATCGACTGAACCAGTGCTCTGTTTTTTGTACTCTGGAATGAAGCATTAACTTTGTAATATGAAAAATATCAAAGATGCTTGAAGAGTATTCATGTACTAAACTCGGATGATGGCAATGTTTCAAAAATTGAGAATCATCATTCACAATACTGCTCGTGACACTTAAGGTAAATATGAATGACAAAGCAGCTTAATTAAAAACTACAAATGTTAATAAAAATGAAATCAATATTGTCATTCTCCAAGATAGAAAAATATCCCATAAATCTATTACTATTTGACCCAATACAAATTTAGTAGGCTTACAAATATAGTATAGTATTAATCTAAGTATCCGTAATTATACACTATAATCATATATCAATAGTAATAACCGCAGTAGTTGTCAAATGGAAAACATGAAAACACCACATACGACTTAAACAATAAATGCATACCGAAATATATTTTAAAACAACTAATATAAACTAAACATGAATTTTTACAACTAGATAGCGTACTAACCTTATTTAAGCACTACACACAAACTCGGATCACTACGTTGTTTAAATATCTAAAAATTTGCTCTCACCAGTCAACATGTATTTTTTCCTAATTAAAAGAATGATGGCTTTTGTTGGGTCTCATTATGCATATTAAAAGTCCCATGCTGTGACAGTTTAACTTTTTGTTCTATAATCGAATCATATTTATTAACTGACGTTGCTAACAAGTGTTTGAATAAACACTGATTTATACAGAAATAAAAAAAACATCATTTTACTCACCATGTGCAAACACAACTTGTTTTCATTTCCCCTTCTGATAATGTAGTCACCGCATTTACTCAACGGTAATATCGAATATCGCAAAATCGAATATTTTTTATTAAAAAAAAACTACAACAAAAAAACAGATTTTAAAAAAATATTAAATTTGATGTAATTTACATATAAGAAACTTTCTGACCCATCATTGAGGAAAATGAAAACGAAAACTTTTTGCGAAAACAAAAAAAAATTATTTAAAAAAAAAACTAATTTAAAAATACGCAATTTAATTTATTAGCATTTATATTGCTAATGTTTGTATAACAAACACAATTGCCAGATTGTACAGAAGTACACTTGTAAATTTGAATAGAGGTTGAATTTGAAATTAAATTGAGTTTTATATAAATAAAAAACAATGACTTTATTTTATTCAAAAACACTACTTATAAAAAAGTTTTTCTTACTTGTAGTGATTTTGTTGGAATCATCTTACTGAGTTTTAAAGTATATCTTAGGCTAGGAAAGCAGGCAATGTTGCAATTTTAGTACGCTAAATGTTGCCATGCAACATTAGTTAAAAAAAAGAAGTAGGAATGTTGCGACACAACATGACTCATGGGTTTAAAGAAGAAATGTTGCAAAGCAACATTAGTCTAAACACGAGAAATGTAAGCAATGAGTATAAAAGAAGGTTAAATTCCATTAGCTTATTATAAATTGACTGACATACTACAATCTACAGTAGTTAATAATAACAACACTAAGCGAAACTAAGTTGTATCACAGTCCATAGATTAAAAAATAGCTTACATGGCATCTTAGTTTTTAGTTGTTTCGATCGTTGTATTACTTATCACACACAATAAAACATCTGCCATTCCATTGCGATACTGCTATGAATTTCAGGTAGGTACTTGAAAGTCCAACTAGGGCACCAACTGGCTTTTACAGCTATGCCATTTGGCCCTCCGACTTTATTAAAATAAGAAATATAGAAATGATGATGATAATCATGGTTTTATAATTCAGGAGGAAACGGGAAAACCCCGAGAAAACCTGCCCCCGTGGTGTCAGACCCCGAACTGAATCCACACAACACGAGTGGTAGACGAACCCGAGCCACTGTCGCCAGAGGTGAACGCTCTGACCACGGGGCCTAATTTCAACTTCAATATATGAATTTCAATAACTAGTGAAGTTTGAAGTGATGGATTGTGAAGTAATCGTTATCTCGGTAACCATTGCACTCGATCAATTTAAAATTTGAGAAGTAGAAATAATGTCTTGGAATTGATATTTATGTTAATAAATAAAACCGCGCAAATGTTTTGCCCTACGAAACTCATCCATTCATGCGGTGGAGATTCGTGAAAAATCGCGCATTTCTCAACTGTAGTTGATTTAATTTGCAATTGCTTTTAACTTTCTACAACCAAGTTCAAACTGTAGAAAAATATTGCAGAGTATTGATTAAGTTGTACAAAACGTGTTTACTTAAAGCTAGAATCGCACTAGAAATTGTGGTCATATCAGCACAACAGGCACCTCAAGTTATCTCCACATTATAGAACACAAAATAAAGTTCTAAGTACAATTTTATTTAAAGTCCATCCAGGTACTTTTTCAATAGATAAGTACAACAACAAGGCAATAAACTTTTTCTGTTTATATATGACTTTTATCTCGAATAATATCACCAGATAAATACAGTATACGTCAAAAATATTATCTTCAACAGTTATTTTATGAATCTTGACATGCGAATGATGTGTAAAAGTAATTCACCACACAAGCCGAAAAAAAATTTCATCAGCACAAAGAATTTTACGAACGCTTCAGTTTTTATTGAGAGGTAAGCTATTTATTTGTAGTTATTTAAGTCAAATATTTGAGTAATATGGCAGAAATTTCAACAACAAACCATCTACTGTTCTCTACCCATAAAACATATGGACAACTAGTAGGAACTGATTAAAAATTACAGTTGAGTCTTTACCTTTGTTTTGGGTCATATTGTAAGTCTTATATTTCCGTTCACCAAGCCATTGTGCCGTTGACCAATAAAGTTTAACTTGGGAAGCTTATATTTTCTGAGTCTATCCAGTTATTAGAGGTAGATAAGTTTTTGATTTATCTAGTTCCTACTTTATTGTCAATGTATGTTGAAATTGTCAAAGCATAGTCTTCTAGTTGTTTTGGATAAACGTTCCTTTACACAAAAAGTTAATTACATAAGTCAAACATTGCTGCTTTAAAGTAAAGTAACATAATAACAATCCAGCTTCCCCCCCCCCCCATCAAACTCATATTAATCACCATATTAAACAATTACTTTCATTTTGTCTAGTTGCAGTGTTGTCGCATAAAGAAAACTAGAAACAAATTGGTTATGCATCTTTCACATATGCATAACATGTATAAAAATGGCACCTTCACGTCTATTTTTGTCAAGCACGATGATTTTTCTCATTCAAATTGTTTTGGGAATTACAAAGCAAAATTGTGCTCCACCAGATGAAAACTTTTTCTTGGCACGTACTTCTTGTGTTCAATCGACCGATGAATCCAAACTCCAAATCCAGCAGCTAGGTTTAAAATCCTGTTACGATGTCATAGATACGTATACTTTCTACTACCCAAATGTGAGAGTGGACTGTGAATGCAAGTGTGGTCATTACCAAGGCAAATGCACACCGAACAGTTTGGAACGAGATCGAGTATGCGCCTACATGCAAAATAAAAATAGAATGTGTGTTAATTATTTTAAACAACAAGATACCAACACTATTTGTGATGAGTATTATTCGCTTTGTTGTCAAATCTATTTTGAAATATTTGACGAAACTCAAGAAATGCAAGCAGTGAAGTTAGCATCACTAGACGAGACTTCGATTGAGTTGGAAATTCAATTTCTAACTTCCAAATGGAACTCGACAAAAAAAATCTTGAGTATTCCCGACTGGATGGCCAAATCCTCCAAAATATTGATAAACAACGAAGCAGCTTTGGAACTGTCAACCATTGAAGAACTTACAAGTCGATATAATCTGGAGAATCAATGGTTTCACTACTCTGACAGGAAACATGAGCTTTACAACATGGGAAACGTCAACGGAAAAGAAGAGCATGATTTAAACAAAATGGGGTGGTATCAAACTAAGAATGGTAAAATATCATCAATCCCCAAAGAAATTATTGGTAACCGTTTACAGATGGAAGTAATAAGTTGCGCATCGAATCCTGTGCGATTCAAATGGACACTGAACGCTACCAACTACTATAAAGATAAACATCTGATGTCAACCACAAGAAACATAAAAATCACGCATCACTATCCAAACATGAAACTTGAAACCAAAATAGAAAGTGGAAAAGTGACAGTACGAACCAGTGAAATACCCCTAATAATGATGCGACTGAATACCAAGCCTCATCTTTTGTTTTCAGCAGAATATCTCAGTTACCAAACAATACTGAAGCTAAAAATTTTCAAAAGTCCTGTTTCTAATTATATACTTTACATCGGAAATATAAAAGCTTATGAAATCAATGTTACCCAGACTATTGAAGGTAACAACCCACTTGAAAAGAAAATCAGTTTCATCATTCCTCCTACATATGAAGATATTCCATGGGCATGTTTACAAGATGAAAAGAAAAAGATTTCACCAGTGTGCGTTGAACTGAATCTAGCTTCCAATATTGAAAAGCAACCAATATTAACCCTACAATCAATGATTCGAACTGCAATGCTTAAAAATGAAACAAATATTCAAGATCAGTCACAATCTAATAAAACATTATCCAATTTTGTAGTAACATCAATAAGTATGATGGCAATATCTCTCGTGATATGTTTGGTAGTGTATGCAATTGTTTTACCATTATACAAAAAAGACAACCAAAATAAAAATGCATTTACTTTAACAGCTTTATCAGCTGACTCTAAATGTCGAAAAGGTTTGCTAAAAAGTGTAGTAGTCCTAAATGCTCAAGAAAGCGTGAAACAGTGATTGCACAGTGAAACGAACAAGAACCGAATATAAAAGAATGAAGACATATGTTCTCTACTATAAACCACATTTTGAATATACGTACAAATAAATATCTAAGGTTACACTATATTTTCATTAATCACTACATTTGTAACGATTGAAACCTGTACTTTTACAAGCATACTGTTTTTCTGGATAATGATCCACGTTTTATAAAGCAGCTATGCATCTTTAACTCACCTAATCGAAAACTTCCTGTATTAATTTTTTACCTTTTTGGGATATTAACGATCTGTTTTTTTTATTGCACGACTTTTATTTTAGTAATGTTAGTATAGTATCTACAATTTGCACTTCTGCCTATGTATCTCACATTGTCACCATAACAACATACGAAAAATGTAAGTGAATGAAAATTGAATAAAGATTAGACTTTTATCTAATCTAATCTCAAGGGTGAGCCATGAATAACACCGTGACACCGTGAGTATGGTGACACAGTGAGTAACCACTGCGTGAACACTGGTCGTCGCTACCTTATTTTATAACATTTTAGCAGTAATATCTAGTGTCACAAAAAACATTAACCACACGTTGACCATGTATATTATTAGTACGGTATATTAGTATATTATAATGTGAATATATATTAGTGCATAATGCTTCGAATAACTTTTTATAGCCGCTGATCAAGGATTGCCATCATGAGTTATCACACTGGGTGACATCACCAATAAGAAGAAAAATACACAAAAACCGCATTAGTGAGATTCTTGATGAACATTTTTACCTGGCTTCAAGTTTATAATCTCCCTCAAATCAACTCAACTTAGGTACAAATTAAAGTTAAAATTGGTTCACAGGATTATACGATTCCCGCCAGCACAGAGAGACATAAAAATAATTTTATTTATATGGATCTTGACAGTGACAGCATCCTTTAAATATCTCACATAAAGCCATATTGTACTATACATGAATGCGTCGTAAAATAAATAACACAATGGCTTTGAGCAAACAAACACTAAAAACAAACAAATTTGATTCATAAAGACTAAAGTAGTTTGAAAACGGTTCAGTCCAACAACTAACCTATCTGACACCACAGTAGTGCAAAGATGAAGCCCCAGTTCATTATTGGAATTTTGTTGTACTGCTTCTTATTATCTATATACACAAGACTTACGGTTGCGGCGGATTGCGAAGAATGCACCATTCGATGTACTTTATTCTCCAGACGAAAAGAAAATCCCACACAAGCCAGATATGTAAGCGAAGATTGTATTAATAAATGCAACGGTTTATCAACACCCTGTGAAATTAACATCGACTGGAAAACAGAGGGAAAAGAGAAGAAAACTTGGCAATGCTTTCGTTGCCTGATC